>PVHY01000151.1:151867-306280 GCA_004024945.1 Uropsilus gracilis | reverse complement strand
TTTTCAGTTGCAGAACTAAAGGCGACTGGAAAGGAGAGGGAAGAGGAGGGGGGCAGAAAGAAAAAACTCAACTTCGCCTACGCGCATGCGTAGTGAGGCCGGCCTATGACAAACTCCGCAGGATTTTAAAGCCGTACCACGGGCTGGGGTGCAAGGAAGGCGGGAGACATTCCCTGTTCAAGCCCCACTCTCTGGACTCCCCATCCCCCAGGCATCTGCTGCGAAAGAGAAGTCCACTCCGCAGGCTGCCAAACTGTCTGCGCTCCTTCCCAAGTCGCCGACCCGCGGGAGGCTGAACCCCAACTCTACCGGAAGGACCTAATTTTTACTTCACCTCTTTCAGACCGCTCCCACTGGGGCTACAAGGGGTGCCCTGCCACTGAGTAAGGTTGAGGACCTTCTCCCTAGTCTTCCCTGGGGAGGGTCCCTAAGCCCGGATGCTGGAGGAAAGGGTATGTGTAGGTGCATGCACCCTGCAACGCCTCCTGTGTCATAGATTTGGGGCACAAGGTTGAGTATCCAGCTACCGCCCAGTGCATCCAGGTGCAAGGCGCGGTCCTGCTGGGTGGATCTTGGTGGATGCCCTTAGGTGAAAAGCCTGCATGCACGAAGTTTGGCAAAAAAGCTCTTCCAGATCACTGAAACTTATAGACACTTCCAGACACCTGTGGTTGTTGGAATCCTGGTCTGAGGAGTTTGGTGCGCCCCAGCTCCAGCATGCCATCAGGGTCACCCCCCAAAAAGTGCTTCACACCACACTAGAGCGCAATTTTGCTCTTAGAGATCAGCACTCTCCAGACATAGGAGTTGGAAGATAGACACACACACACACACACACACACACACACACACATTTCCATTTCCCTTCCATCTGGCATAATCTTGACCTCAAGGAACAAAATCTGTAGCCTGGGTACTTCAAGGAGTCAGCCTCTTTGTCTTCTCTGCCTTCTTGGTGGCCTCCCACCCCCACCCCAGGGCTCACTGCTCCCAGGAGCTGGGGAGAGGCTCAGAGATGTCCTCCAATGTCCTCCAACTCTTCCCTGTCCCTTTCTGGTCCTACTTTCATGCAGGCTGACTGGACCCTTCTCAGCCTTGGCCTCCTATTACCAGGTGCACCAAAATGGTTGTGTGGCACTCTCAAAAACTCAAGTGATGTCTCACTAGCCTGAGATTTGCTAGGGTCTAAGGCAAGGGTCTAAACAAAAAAGTTCTCTGCCTGGTCATTTACTGCCGGCACAGCTTCCTACCACTCTTCCCTCTCTCTCCCCTTTGTTTTGTCCAGTGGCTGAAGCCAGGGGTTCCTCTGGGCAGGAACCCCAACCTTATCCCTCTTCCAAGGGATTCCAAGGGTATCCTTGGATCCTTCTGCAGTACTCTGAGAAATGACAGGAAATGAGTTAGCTCAGAATGGAACTCCCACAGGGTGCTGAAGTCTCTGTCCACCTGAGTGCCTGGAGGCAGTACACATGATTATCTTATTCCTCCAGAAAGGCTGAACCCTGTGAAGTCTCCACCGGAGAGTCAGTCCAGGTCAACTTTTGGCTACTCAACCACAAACTTTTTTTTAAATGGTAGATTCTGAATTATCTGGATAATTACCTGCTTTTCTCTAATTTCCTTTGCTTGTGTAGACATAGCCATGCTGGTTTTATTTGCTTATTTACTGTCTTTTCTGGAGTGGAAGTTGTTATGTGATGGTGAAGAGCACCTACTCAAGTTTTCCGCTTTCTTGTTGTGAAACCTTGAACAAATCAGGTAGTTTCACAGTCCGCAGAACTCTCTTGAACACATGTACTTGATAGTAGCAATAAGTACAGAGAGCCAACAAGGCCACATTTGTTAGGGTTCAGTGAAAATAATAAGGGTCACCTCGAATATCAGGGAGGAAGGGAGAATGACAAAGATGGTATAGTAGTACCTGGCAGATGTCAGGAACTTAATTGGTCCTCAGTGAAGCTCTTCTACAAAAAGCAGTTCTGAAGGCAGACTTTCAAACTCCTTGGTTAGCATACTGAACCTCACAAGACAGTGTCATTTAAAGTTATGATTTATCCCGGTTGTATTGAATATTTGCACTCTTTTCGCTGAAAAAATATGAATGGCCTTAGGGTATTGGGTACTTCCCCACACCTGACTGGCACTGTTTGAAAATTAAATAAATACATGCTTTATTTTATCTTTCAAAAAAAAATCTAAAATTTCAGCAAGCCTATCTGACCCCAAAGATTTAGAGAAAGAAAGATGGACTTTAGCTGATGGTACTAATAGTATACTGAGACTACACCCTGTGGGGATAGATACAATGAGTTCCATGATAGTGTTTTTTGTTTTTTGGGCTGTAAAGTGAGTGCTCAGAACAGTGCCTGGCATGTAGTAGGTGCTCACTGACATTTGTTGAAGGAACACATGAATGTGTGAATGGGTGAAAAGGTTCTTTCTAAAGGAGGATGTTAAGTGGAACCACCTGGAAAACCCCTTTGTGCTCCCACTACAGAGTAACAGAATGGCAATTCAGACTCCTGCACAGATCCTGTCCCACCTTGTATGTTAATTTCATTCAGCTGAGAGAGGACCATTCAGAAGGGAGCAAGTGGGTGCTTCTTTATCTTCATCTCCCAAGGTTCTTCTAAGGTGGACCTCCAGTTTGTGGAATCCACTTCTCCCCTTGCAAACTGAATGTGCATTTGGGCGTGTGCACGCAAATTGAGTCATTTGAAGACACACTGGCAAAGCATCACCCTGCTTCACTCATTAAAAATGCGTTTGACTCTGTGGAACAAATAAATCAGTATTTTTGGCTGCTCTCCCAACAGGGTTATTTCACAAAACAGAGTGCAAGATAAAGAATTTATGAACGATTGCATCCCTCTGCCTCCTATCCCAGTGGGAGAAAGCAAGGTCTGGGTTGTCATTCTGGGAAAATCTACCCTCCTTTTATGCCCAGCAAATAATATTTTATGGCCCTGGGTTTATGGCTGTGTTTTAATGATCCGCTGTAGAAAGCGGTTTTCTCTCCAGTCACTAGAATTTGTCAAGAAGGGCCGGAGGCCATAAAAGAGGGATGGGCCCCAGGGACAAACAGGCTCCATCTTCTGAAATAAACTAATAAAGAGCCCCAAGATGTTTACTCCTCCACCTCAGAGTCAAGACCAGCCCTGCTGCCAGGCCTGGAGGGGCCCCAATGGAGCACTATACAGGACAAAGAGGCCGGAGGGGGTCCGGGCTGCTTCACTACCACATGGCCATAGTCAAAGTAAATCCTCACATGGTGCTGCTGCAGGCCACTGGCCTGGAGTGTGCAGAGGACCCATGAAGTCAAAGGCTACTAGTGGACTTGCAGCTGACTCAAGGAGGCTCCCAGAGAGACTCAGGCTTTCCTTGCACCCGTCTAACCCCTGTCCCTCTCCTAGCTTAGATCCCTCTTTATTTTTTAGTGTTGGCAGTGCTTTGGCAGGTGGAGGCTTGAATTGATGCTATGGTTTATTGAGTTTTTGTTTTTTAAGGGACATCAGGGCCCAGCAAACCTGAGTCTGAATCTCAGCTCACTTCCCCTTCAGAGTCCCAACTTTCTCCCGGAGACAGCACCTGTGATTATTTCAGCACTAGGAATGTCTGTCCCTGGGTCAGTAGCTAAAATCCTGAGACAAATGAGGAGCCTGAGAAAGGGTTGTAGAAGAGGAGAGAAATGTGGGGTGTAATTATATAATTATCTGCCTTGTCTGCATGACAAAATTCAATAAGGATAAGGCTAATAAATGTTGAGATGACAAGTCATGAGTAATAATCGCTGGTAATATTTATTGAGTTCTTGCTACGTGTACATGCCAGCTCCTGTCTGAACTCTATATTCATTGTGTGGTTTCATCCTTACTACGTCATGAGGTAGACGCTATTATCATCTGGATTATATAGAGAAAATAAAAGAGTAAGAGTCACAATTTCCATAAAACCTAAGCTATTTTAGAGTTCAATTTTATGAGTTTGAATTCTTGTATTTGACTCTAAATAAGAGGCTTAACTACTATATCTGCCTATAAATAAAGACAAAACTATTTTTTATTCTTTTTAAATTAATTAACTGATTTTCTTACATTATTGTTAATTTTTAGCTAGTATTTGATTTTTCTCCTCAGGTGTAGTCCCCATAGTTCTCCCACTACCACAGCATCCGTAATCCATCTCTCCCATCAGACTCTTCTTAACAGACAGTGGGAATGTAAACCAGTCCAGCCACTATGGAAACTGTGTGGAGAGTCCTCAGGAACTAAAATGAGTCTACCATGTAACATTACCAGCAATTCCATTCCTAGGACTCTACCCAAAGGACAAAAAAAAAAAAAAAACAAAAACACTAATTGGAAAAGAAAACTACACTCCTATATTTATTACAAAACCCTGTTTTTAATATATTTTTTCTTTTTTTAATTTAACTTAATTTTTTAAATTGATTGCATGCACACACACAGATACATATATATGCCTTTTATATCTTTGTATACCTGGACGTTCTCCCACTACCTCGTCACCTGTGGACCATCACCTTAATCTCTTGTGCCCATCCGTCCCCTGATTTTACCCCCCTCCCTTGCTCTATGCTTCAGTTCTGTACAAAACCACCTTTAAAAATGAATGAAGTACCTTTGTTTTACATCGTGGTTAATATTTTGACAATATAATATGATATAATATAATATATTGACCACCCCTTAGGTGTGGTTACCATAGCTCTCCCACCACCAAAGCACCCATACCAGAGTTCATTTTACTTCCCCTCCCCCATTTTACCCTCCCTGTTTTCCCCACGCCCCACCACCGATCCTTCACATCTATATTCAGCTTTCAAGCACTGTTTTTAAAGTTTGTATGATCCTTTGTTTGGTTTCTCTATATTGCACATATTTCTACATTCTCTATATTCTTTCTGGCATTTCACTTTCTGGCATATTTTGCTTAGCATAATCCCTACAACTCCATCCATTTTGCCACAAGTGGCATAAGCTTATCTTTTCTGATCACTGAGTAGTATGTATGCCACCTCTTCTTGATCCTCATCTGTGACAAAAGCATTTTTTTAACAAGTATGATCCTAGGTTCCCAAATATGCCTACACTTTTCCTTTTGACCTCTCCTACACAAGACTTCTCTTAAATGGAAAGAATTCTACCTGAAAACATTTGATTCACCTCATTAGCTACCACAAATGAGTACCACCAAAATCAATCAACCTGGAAAACCTAATTCAAATTCAATTCCATAGAGGTGTCCATGATTTGTCCTTATCTTTTTAAAGAAACTACAATGGAAGCCATCCCTTCTCTATCCTCATTCCACCACTATCATGGGGAATCATGGCATCCATACTCAGTCACTCACCTTAAATTCTTACCTTGTCTGAACAATGTCCTTTGAATTCCCTGCTCTCTGAATAAGAGTTTGGTCTGCTGCTCCTTCTGTTTTATTGCTGAAGTGACTGATGAAGAGATGATGTTTTTCTCTCTTCACTGTAGCTCAGATTGCGTCTCTTTTTTGTTTAAAATCAAGGACTCCCTAGTTTACCAAATAAAGTCTAAACAAGTCAACCTGCCTGCAAGGCTCATCAGAATCATCCTTGGCATTTGCTGTTGTCTCTGCCGGAAATGCTGTTCCTCTGATCTGCTTATGTCACAGCCTTAGTATTCTTAGAACTGAATAGAGCCCTTCTCCCACTCCCTACCCCCAATAAATCTCGGCTTATTCATTCTATAAGATTTCTTTATCTTGTCCATATCTAAAATGAACTTATTTCATTTACATTCACATTTGTTTGTTTATTTTCTGCATCCCTTCACTAAAACAAGAACTCCAGGAGAGCAGACAGCTCATCTGTTTGTTTAAAGTGCTAACTTCCAGGACTGGCACAGCAGAAGTTCTCAGAACCAAGGAAGGTGAAACCCTAGTAATCTGACCATAAATATCAGGGTCTTAGCCTCTCTACTCTACCTACCTATAAATAAAGGCAACACTATTTTTAAAAATATGTTTCTATGGTTTCCCAAATGTGCTTACACTTTTTTCTCTAGCCTCTCCCACAAGAGGCTTACCTTAAGTGAAAAAAGTCTGATAAGAAAAATAGTTTTACTTTGAAAAAAGACAGTATTTTATTATTCCTCCCTCTTGTCATATTTGTCTCCACTTAAAAGTGTTTTCTCTTAACTGGAATTTTCTTTAAATAAAAGGCAACTGGCACTAACAGCCTTGTCCATCCACGTTCTGTGTGGGCCAACTGGGCATCTAGATGCTAGTTTAGAACATAGATCAGTCATTTCCAAAGGAGCACAGATCCCTTTCCTACCTTGGAAAAAGCTGAATTTCTTATCTGAGGAACTGGAGAAAATGCTGGAATGTTTATTGTCTTTATTTATTATTGACAGCTTTCAGTATCATGTGGCTAATTCTCTCCATTAGGATTTAGAAATCTGATTTTAGCTAGCTATTCTCACTGATTGCTTTGGTTCACCACCCATGACATAGTCATGTTCTTGGATGTGTAATAGAAGGATCTTAAAATCTTCAGCTAAGTTACTTTCTCTGGAAGGAGAAACTAGAAAACTAGAATATTTTGAAACGTTTGGGGTTTGGGCAAACTGTGAAATTGGCCAGCAGGAGATCTTACTGGAAAACAGGTGAATGATGCGCAGAGTTTGTTCTAAATGGATACCAACATAGATCAAATCCATTTCTTCCAGATAAGAATGAACAGTCCTCCTTTCATGCCTGCCTGGAAAGCCTAGCTGGAGACACATTTGGCTGAGTGTTAAAGTGGAATTTGTCTGCAGAAGAAAAGTATATCCTGGCATCTCAAGACTGCTTAAGATTATGAGCATCTCTCCTTAATGACAAGGACAAATGACACTTAATTTTCAATATCAAACCAATAGAGGAGAAAATTTTTAAGAGAGACACAAAATAGCAAAGGAGAAGGACAGAGTGTAATCACTTAGTCATCTGTCTTCTAGACATCAAAATATTTACAAAATATCAAGGGAGCTGACTGCATTTATTACATTTCAAAGGATGGTCTGATTTATCACACAGAAATTTCACAGATTTTTAACTGGTGCCACTCAAATATGATTTTGTTCTTTTTGTATAAGTATGGTCAGCATCCTTAAAAGAGATCTCAAATAATTCTAGACAGCAGACTTAAATTCTGAGTCATTTAAAATTTGTATACGTAGCTTCTATGATCTTCAGTACCCAATAAGGTGATACTGTTATGACTTCCCAAATATGTCTTAATAAATCAGTGAACTTTGGATAAAAGCTGCTTTTCTCCACTCAGTTTAATCCTTGATTCAGTGATCTATAAGTGTCCATTAAGGTCAAGTGACAATTCATTGACTTTGAAAAGCATGAGAAACACTCCCAGAGCAAAAGATCCCAATGTCACTGAATGTATTTAAAGTAAGTGGTTTTGACTTAAGCAAAGATTTCTACTTAACCCAGAAGAAAAGCAGTCACTCCCTGGAAATACCACAGAATTCAGGAAAGTGAAGTGAATAATGGCAGAGGATTACAGTTACCTATTCCAGGCTGTACATATATCTACCGAGTATATACAGGAACACGATGGATCCACTCACATGTCATTCATGGACAACCCTCTTTTTCTCAACCCAGGAGCATGAGCCTCTCAGTCATGCAGAGATGTCATAACAGAGATTAGCTGTTACATAAGAGTCATCCCTCCCTAGTGCTGCATGCTCAAGTCAAGGCTGTTTGAAAATATCTTTTTGCTATTTGAAAATGGAATTCAATCCATATGATAGCATCATCTGTTCCAAAATTCAACAAGAGAAAATAAAAACAAATCATACACTTGTTTGACATACATACACTGTATGTAAGTCAGCTTGTTGCAACTGAATTACAGCTACAAAAAAATAAAGAGCACATGAAAAGTAACAAACATGAGTAGAATTGATAGGTCATTCCTTCATATCAATATTTGCTCATACAATATTCATGGATCATCAGCTATTCATTTAACATTCATTTCTCACACACCCATGCATACTGTATCAACGTAGTATTGTGCATACCAGATCATGTTAGTTAGTTTGCCTATTTTAATCAACAGATACTGAGTACTTACTAAGAGTTAGACCTTAACAGGCTCCAAAAGAAAGTTTCAAATATAAGGGTGGAATGACATTCCCCAAAATATGTTTGTAAACATACCCTGGATGTTATTGCTTGGGTAAAGTCATTGAGCCTGTGGCTGCTAAGACAGAAGGTTTGGAATGGTGCTTAAAGGGCTTAAGAACCAAGTTCAACATAAGGTGTCCCTCCTTTTCTGGTTGGCCACCCAAGAAGTCCATAGGGGGGTCCAGCAAGAGAGATGGGCTGACTTCTGTAAAGTGAGTCACCACCAGAAGACAACTTGCAACCATTTCATTGCTTCTGGGTTCCTGAGCACCAGAGTCCCTCAAGATCTTCAGAGGGCACACACACACAGTGGACTCATTTGAAGAGGTTGTCGTGAGCTTGGGATAACTTGTAACTGAAACAATCTCTTTTCTGCAATCTGTACTATGCCATAGAAAATAAAATTTCTCTTATTTTCCCAAAAGCTCCCACCCTAGTCTGTGTTAAGCATTTTACAGACATAATATTATGAATCCCAACTGATCAGTAGTAACGGTTATTACTACTCTGACATTATGATTGAGGAACACAAAGGTGAGGGAGGGGATGCAACTTGCCCAAGATCACAGAGCCAGGATTTAGATTCAAGTTTTGCATGTCAAAAGACCTGATTCCAAAGAGCAAAAGAGAGGGCAGAGGTAGAAAAGAAAAGGAGACAGGAGGGCAGAAAGCAGAAGGGAGCAATGGGATAGAAGCAGCATGTGGAAAAGAGGTATATGAAAAGGGTGGGTGGGAGAAGCAAATTTGGGGAAAAGAAATATATGGGTGAATTCTCAAAGAAGAGACATGAGAAATTTACTCTCTTCTTTGCCTCGTCTCTTTGTCTTTGACTAACCTGCAGGGTAGTAAGGTGTTTATATCAATCTGTATTATATAAATCTAAGTCTCTATCAAGATTGTAATCTATTGTGTGTTGCCCTATACCTAATGAAGAGGTGACAAGGTCAAAATTAGATAGCTCACATTTTTATTGTTGTTGTTGTTTTTAAATTCAGCTGTGCGGTCATAGAAAGGTACACTCTTTGGAGCTTAGTTTCAAACTCTTTATAATGGAATGCTATCCAGATATTCACACTATGTTCTTTAAACCAGAGGTTTGATTCCCAAGTGGCTCACCTTTTTCTTCTTCTTCTCCAACTAGCTGCTGTGTGCCAGGAATTATGTGAAACCTTAGAGATAAAGAAACCAACAGGTCCTGACTCCTAGGAGCTCTCAAACTCTCACAGTAAAACAGGACAAACAGGCAGCTGCAATGGTGACCAGAGGTGTTAGGACATCAGTGCTATAAAGAGGAAAAGTAAAACTGACTCCTAGCATTAATTACACTATAAATTGGCTCATTTTATTTTCTGTTGCACAGTGCCAGATCAGAATGGGATTCTGATCAGAATGAGGATTGAAATTTGGCTCTCCTATTTAATAAGTCTATGGTAGTCAGTAACCTAATGTCCCTCAACCTTGGTTTTCCCCCCTATGAACAGGATTGCTAATAGCAACAACCTAATCATGCTGCTGCAACAATCATACTGCATTTCACAGTGCTTCCAGTGGTGATGTTGTGCCTTCTTAAAATGTTAGCTCTTTGGAGCTACCCTGATACTGCAAAGTCAAAAGATGGTGCTAGATTTGCAATGCCAGAAAAATATGCTAGGGGAATTTGCATAAATCCCTACCACTGACTTATTTCCTTCTGATTTGCCATTTTCCTAACTCTAAAGTGACAAAATGAGTTTTACTAATGGATGTGTGTGGTTACCCAGATTCTGGTGAAACACCAAGCTCTGATGAGTTAGATTTTGGTTGATTAAGGACTAGCACTCATTACAATCCTTCTTGGTATGAGAATACTTACAGTTAATGTTACACATGCTATTAACATAGGAAATATTTCTGAGAGGCTACCACATGTCAGTTTTGTGCAAGGCATTTCACCTGAAGGTTGTGTTCCCGATTACCTGACATTTAGTGGGGTGGAAAGTTTTTCTCCACATCACCCCATTAAAAGATGGGACTCAACTCAAGTCTATTGGATCCCACATGTCAATCTGGGACCAAAGCAGAAATATTCTGGGTAATTTCCTATGGTGATTAGATCATGATATCTGTTTCAGAACTCCATGGATTGTTTAGATAGTAGAGGAAATTTAGTTTACCATTGGATTTGATTCTTGCAAACATGAAAGAGAAACCAAGATCTCACAATAATATTTTGTTTTCAAAGATGTCCATTATTAATTATAAGCAAGTACGGAACATCCATCTGCAAAAATGACACACTCACTGTCATCCTTCTCAACCACGACTCTGAGATATTGCCAGTCAGAACTGCAAAAGTGATAGAATTCTCCCTTGAGAATTTACAAACATGATCCAATTAATCTATTCAATACCTGCATGAGATAGGTAGTTGGAATTTTTTATTATTCTCACTTTTAAGATAGAAAACTGGAAACCTTGAGAGAGATTAAGCAATTAGTCTAAGGTCAAATAATGCGCTGGAGATGTACAATATAGAAATGAAACAATTATCTTCTCAAATTCCAATCAAATGCACAAACTATAGGCTAATTACCACCATTTGCTTATGCCTTCCTAGAAACCCTCAGCACAAAATGACTGACTTTTAGATGAGATTTCTATCGTTACAGTTGACTGAATTTGTATGGACTGGCTTACATTGATATGTCCAAGCTGACATCAAAATTTTCCACAATGTTCACTGAGGAAAACACAGTTCTTTATTCCAAATGTGGTATCCATTTTACCTAGCTCTGTTACATTTAATGATACCTATAAGCACAGTTCTCCAGGATAAAGGGAGAATTGTTCCACAAAGAAGTCCTCCTTGTGTTCTTTTCTTCAAAAATAATCTGTAGCCCATAAAAAAGTTTAGGGGTATCTTGCAGCTTACTGAGAAAAGAGGAATATAAACTGTCTCTGAACTATACAATATCTGGAATCCAATCTTTCACCTTTAAGTTAACCATAGCTCTTGAACTAACCCTCCTTTGCTTTTTAACTTGTATACTTTGGACAGTGGGTAAAGATCTATGAACCAAAGTCATGAGCTGGGAAAAGAAATGACTTCAGGGTGAATTGGAAGAAATCTACGCTTTCACTAGCAATGCCAAGGGTATAGGTGCAGAGAGATAGTGCACTAGAGTAAGTGCTGCTCTTGTCCAACTTTGCCAAAAGCCCTGTCCCTCCAAATACTTCGAGCAAATCTTTTTATGCCTTTAGTCTGCTTGAGTTCTTGGTAATATAAGATCAAGTTTGCTTCTTTAGAGTAGGTATGGAATATCAATGAAAGCATTGTTGTCAGAAGGAAAGAAAGGCCCTGCTTCATTAGCTGGGTAGAGGGAATCTGGGCTTTTAGAGGTGGCCACGTGCCATGTTCTGAATTGTTCTTGAAGTATTCACTGGGGTGATCGTTTTTGGACTTGTTGAATTTTGTTTCCTTGACTAGGAAATCAGACTGCTGGAGAAGTTTTTCCCCTGTGACTTTATAATTTCTGGAATTCTAGGATATTTGCAACTGGTCATTCTTATAAATTCCAATTATATCCTTTATCACTCAGCTGCTGAACCTGCTCAACCTTTTTCACTGCCCTTGATCCTGTGCTGATGTGGACAGCTCCTTCTAGAAACACAAACTCAAGCTATGGTGCTGCAGGAATGCCATCTTGTTATAAAGCACAGGCATTGTGTCCTGCCCACCCCACCCCACCCCCCTTCTCCTGGCATGGAGTTAACTCTCTTTTTCCCTCTTCCAAAAAAGCAAACATGTTGGGGGAATTCAAAGTCAATACAATTCCTTTCCTATAACCTGTCTGAGCTTACTTTATCATAAACTGAAAACATGATGCTTAAAAGTCAAAGTATTACCAAATAAAATTTGGATCCCACATTCTAATCTCGCAAGGGGCTATTCTGAACAATTCCAAATGGAGTCATGATGTGTTTAATTTCCAGAAGTCTCAATATACTGCTGTTTTATTTCTTTAAGCTTGTTATGCTCCTTTTTTGGAGGACACTGAACAGCAGAGCATCATTTATAAACATCTACACTATACAACAAACTAAAAAGGATATGCATTACCAAATGAATGCTAAAAACCAAGGCCATGGGCACTGACTCCAGGTAAAGGCATCGGTTCCCAATTAACCCCTGACAAATCCTAAAATCTGAATTTTTGCAAATGTGTGCAGCTGCTGGGAAAGAAAGTCTCCTATACAATGCAAATGCTTCCACTGGTGCCTCAGTGATGTCAGTCCTTTTTCTGTTTTTCTAACCAGGTATACATTTTTATCATCCAAATTAGGCAAGGCTTTCCTGCACTAAAAGAACTCCAGTGTTTTATTGTCCAAAACTCTAGTTCTTGACTTGAATTCATGGGTTTTGTGGAAGTACAAGTGGTAATTACACAAGTCTTTCCTTCTCTGTCATTGGCAACAGTCACCAGGGAAATTTACAGCCCCCAATATCCAGATCTGGAAACTGGTTATTAAAACTGGTTAAAGAAAAACCTGACATGGCAAATGGGATCTGAACAAGGAGCAGCTCAGCTCAGAAGTAATTTTTGTGAAAGAGTAGTTGGGGGTCAGCAAGTGACCATTGCTTTTATTTTGTTAAACATTTTTATTATTTATGATTATATTACTGCTATTTTGAGTTATATCTCCCATTTGTTCAGAATCTATTTTATGGCTGGCATTGTGTTAAGTGCGTATTTGATCCTTGGGATAAAAGCCCTTCTAGAAATTACTATAATCTTAGAATGAAAAAGCAAACACAGTGAGGCTAAGTTCCCAGTCCAGGGCAATTTTTTTTTTAATATGGTGCTGTCAGAATTTTAATATTTCCAGAGGTTGCAAACTCAAATATACTCAGAGGTCAAGCAGGTAACAAACTAGGGTAAACATGGCCAGCATTTCAAATAGAAATGAGGACAGTAGAGAAATGAGAAGCATTTTCTAACGCTTTCCAATCTTCCAGACTCCAAAGCCTGCTACTCCTACCCTAAGGACAAAAATTCTAAGCTATAGTATTAGGTAGACAAAGAAGTATCCAAAGCCTTATTTGTCCCATGGGCCCTAATTTTCCAAACTCTGCAATTTGAATCTGGGTTAATATTTAATGATGTTAAATTTCTCAATAGCCTTTATACATGAGATATGCATACAAAAATGTACACAAATCGTAAGTGTATCACTTGATGCATTTTTAGAAACTGAACATGCCCCATATAATAAAGTTCCAGGTCAAGAATCACAATATTACAAGAAACTCTTGATCAATTACTAACACCTAAACTAACAGCTATTCTACTTCCATAGATGAATTTTGTCTTTTTCTGAACTAATGAATGGAATTGTAAAGTATGAAAGTATGTTCTCCTATGCTTATCGGGAGTCATTGGTATTATGCAACACATAGCAATAGTACTTCTCAAGGTTTTTTTTTTTTTTTCCTTTTAACTGACCACTTGATGTATTCATCCAAATACTTTGTATGCAAGTAACTAAGAAGGAAGATCTCCTTCTATGAATATAGGTTGTAAAAACTGAAATAAGTCATTCTAGGACTTTGTCAGATTTATGGAGAGAGAATTTTGTTAAAATGTTTTTTCTAAACCTTCTCTCAGTTATTGTCTCAGTCTCTCTTCTCTTATTCATGTCAGGTAGGTAAAAGATGTATCATTTTTATTGGTTAGATTTTGAAAGAAAGATACATGTAGCTGTAATATCACATGCTACCTAAAGGCAAGTATGACAAAATAGTCATCACACTGAGATTTTAGTTGAGATTACCAATCTGATGCAGTGTCCATTTGAATACATACCCTGTTGCTCTTCTTTAGGTCTAAACCATTCAAAGAAAAAAATAAACCAGTCTTATGTTGTTAATTTGTGAATGTATCACCCTAACATCTCTTTTCCTTTCTTGTTTGAGAATCCACTCTTCTTTCGTAATCCATTGTAACCTTAGTGATGAAGAGCATATATCTGCTGTTTCCTCTTAGGATAGGAGTGCAATGTGTCTCACCGTAACTTTAAAAGTGTCAGAGAATGAATAAACACAAAGAAAGACCCAAGAAAATAAGAGTGAGAAATCATATGGGATAAGCCATACTTCAAACTATCTATATTCATTACATTAAAAAGAAAGTTTATGTGTGCATATATTTAGCTGCTCAAGTTATTTTGTGTTAGTTTTTTTGTTCAGTTTTGGTAGTATTTTCTTCTTTGGAGAGTAATGGGGGATGCTTGCAAAAAGGAAAAGAAATCTAAACAGATACACTTGTTCAAAGAAATTAAATTTCTCTTCTCAAATTCAAAGAGCCACAATGCTTTTACCCAGGGAGCTCTGATTCTAAAAACATGGAGGTTTTATTTTGAACTCATACCAGGTTTCTTTTCTGAGATCACCCTAAGTGAAGTCACTATATCAGCACAAAAAAGAATCTTTTTCTAAACTATAGAAAGGCTAACTCTGCCTTGCACTTAGAAAAGAGTCTGTTCCACCTACTTATGAGATGTTCATGTAATCCAACAAAGGAAGGTTACAGATATTTTTCAAATAGAAAAATGCAGGTATTAATTCAAACAATTTTGGTCTAAACAACTTTCAGATTTTTTTCTCTTCTTCCCAGTGTATCTTCTACTCTTCCAGCAGAATATTCTGAGACAGAAATTTGATCATTTATCTCTGTCCTTTAAAAATTAATCATGGGGGGCATGGGGGGAGGGGAGGAGAGTAACTACAGTGGACAAATCTGACAAATGTTACCTCAGCTCTGTGATCAAGATGAACATCAGCAGCAAAAAGTTGTATAAACAAGGCATGATGAGAATAGGTCTGTAGGTACCATAACACTTCCACTCAGCACAATCACGAGGTAAATGATCAGTTACATCCCAGAAGAGGGGAAAACTGACATGATCTGTACTCCAAAACTGCCACATCATCAGAAATGAAGATTGTGTGGGAAACGTGTAGCTAAGAGGAGCCTAAGGAGACATGACAACTAAATGTCATGAGAGCCCCCCCCCCCCCATGGGATCATGGAACAGGAAAAGTACATTAGGTCCTTTTCAGAAAATCTGAATTTAGACTTTAGTCAATGATGATGCATAATTGTTGGTGTAAGTAGTGACAAATGAATTATACAAGGTAAAACCTTAATACTAACAGAAACTCTGTGAAGGAAGGATTTCTCTCTATTATCACCTCAAATTTTCTGTAAATCTAAGAATCTAAGACTTTAAAAAAATGAAGTCTATAAAATGGTTTATTTAAAAATCCATCACAGGATTTCTGCTGCTGCTGCTGAAGGGTTTCCTAAAGTTCAGAGACCTATGTGGTTCCTTGAAATGATAATAGATGATCATGGACAGTCTTAACTAACCCTAAGCCACATTGTTAAATATTCATTCAAGGATCATTCTTTAATCCATTGGATTCAATTTAGTCCTAGAAATACTTCTCTAATCTTTACCAGTCTTTCTTAACAAGAAAGAAGAGAAAGGCTTAGACTCATTATTTTTAATTATCACTATTATTCTTGATTTTTATTATTCTTATATTTGGTGATGTCTAGGTATAGCAAATGACTCCATTTACTTACAATGGTGGCATTTTCTTCTTAAATTTATTTAAATAGAATGTGAGCTCATTTAATTTTTAAAAATTACTTAACTATGTATTGTTCCAAGAAAGAGGAAAAATCAGGAAAAGTAGCATTCAAATTATTGAAGTTGATAACCAGTGGCCACAGCATTATATCTACACCCCTTAACATGTCACTTAAGGACTTTCCCACTTGGCAACATCTATCTGGTCACATATCATGCAATATTCCACCCTACAACGCTAAGAACACTAAGAACATCTTAGAGCATAAAGGTGTTGATGTTCAGATACTGAGGACTTAGATGAAATGAGACAGGTCCATAGATAGCAGTTTTACATCCTATTGATTAAACTTTATCTGGGCTCTTTTTTTCACATGTGGCTTGCTTTCTGCTAGGATTCACTGCCCTAATATATGGCAATCCATTTTCTCCTAATATGGGTCAACGATGCACTGAAGAAACAACCAGTTTCTCCCAGTACTTTTGAGTTGTGTTGAAGATCAAATTTGCAAGATGGTAGCAAGGTGTGTGGCTCTGAGTGGATGTGAACTCCAGCCTCATGTCTCCTCCACCTAGAGCATCTCCTAAGAAGAGGGGGTTGCTGGGAGCTGGACTCCACACCATATACCATCTGGGCAATTCTGGCTGAGGTATGTAAGTTCCCTGAGCTTCCCATTCTTAGTGTGTACCTGTGTCATGAGATTACTGTTAGGGTAACTGAGATCTGCCAGCAAAGCATTAAGCACAATGGTGACATCAAATCAGTGCTGTATAAATGCATGCTGTTCTGCTCATCTGTGAGTCTTCATTTCCCTCACTGTATAATGTGTATCATGACAGTACCTACATTGTGAAAATGTTGTCAGAATAAACATTAGTACTTAGTTCCATGGCTTAGCTTCTAGAAAATGTTCAAGAATGTTTAATTACTTTTATTCAGGTCTATTTATTAATAGTACGATTCTTGTCAGGGATCAGCAATTACAAACTTTTGTAATAGCAGTTCAGACATAGTAGATGCTATAAGCATTGACTTTCATTGATTTTTACAGTCAAAACTAGAAACTAGAGGTGGATTCAAATTCTATGTGTTCTGATGGAACCAAATGTATGAACTGGCTTGCAGTTGAGTCAAGAACTGTGTGCTAGATGGGTACCTTTCTTACCCGTTTATGGGTAAAAAAGCAGAGACTCCATCTAAACAGCTGGATCTTTATCATCAGACCTTTTGCTGTAATAAGTTCTACAAGGTGATAAACTTTTGCCCAACAAGAGATCTTTTTTCGACAAAAAAGTCAGCAAATGCAAAAGACAAATGCCTTCACAGTTTGTTCTAAAGCATGCCTAACTATGAGAGACTTTCACACCTGGTGACTTCCAGTCCATACAGCACTGACACTAAGTGATAATTTTCCTATGCTGTTAAGGGCCAAGTGGGCTGAGATTTTGTTCCATCCTCTCCTATGAAACTTCGGGGACACATTTCTGTTCTATGAGCTTTGGGGGACAGTCTTGGATAGCAGTGAATGTATAATGCATGCTTGAATCAGTCACTTCTGACTGGCTCAGTTTACACATCTGTAAAATGAAGATATTGGACTACATGTCATCAAACCTATTTTCAAGTTCTGACAATCAATCAACCCCCTTTTATTCCCCCCAATAATAGTGAGAACTGGGTCTGCACGGTAGCGCGTGTTTGCAATCGGCAGCCTAGGAAGCCTGGGACCAGGGATCGCGGTTCGAGTCCCACTCAGGGCAATGTAGTAAGACCTAGTGCCAAAAATATAGCTGGGCGTGGTGGCGCATGCCTGTAATCCCAGCTACCTGGGAAGCTGAAGATGGGGATTGTTTGAGCCCGTGGTACCCCGGGCAACGTGAGCCTGCGGTTCCACCGGTAAAAACAGCGAGACCTAGTCTCAAAAAAAAAAAAAAAAACACCCTGAGAATTTATTTCCTGGAATAGAAGTCAAACCTTTAAGGAAACTAGGAGCTGGTTCTCTACCATGATGCAGTAGTGCTCTATGAAGGTTGGTGAGCCTATAGGTAATTTTGTGTATTTTTCTGCATGAATTTGCATACATACCTAGGGCTATTTTTCCTGCTACCCAGCTCTCTTGCCCATCTCTTCAAGAATAGAGACAACTTTCCCTTTGGAAATTTCCTCTCATCCTCATATCCAGTGAAGCAGTCAGTCATATGACCTACTCTCCCAACTCCCTCGTAAAAGGCAACTGGATGCAGAGTCCCTTTGGAGGCAATATGGATGTCAGGAGAGAGAAGTCCTCTCCTCCAAAATACAAGATTACTCAAAGTTGTGGGCATTATCTTAGTTACCAAATGGAGAGAATATTTCAGAGCCTGTTATTCAATTTCATGGAAAAAAAAACAGGAAAATAAAACAGAGAAAGGAAATGATAGAGGGAAGGAAGGAGGAACTGAGGGAGAGAAAGGAAAGGTAAAGACAAAGGAAGATGAGTGATATCCATGACTTAATTTCTTAAACAGACCTCTAGATCCATCTATGGATAAAGGGAAAATCACACTTTGGCTACTCCAGTAATATGAGTCCATACTTTTCCCTTTCTTTCAAGTCCGCAGGTTCTTCAAATAGGGATGCATGGCCCCAAAAAGATTAGCAACCACAAGAATTAAAGTATTTATTAGAGATGGAATGGACGAACTTCAGAAAGAAACAAAGTTTATTTGATGAATATAAATAA
Source organism: Uropsilus gracilis (assembly GCA_004024945.1). NCBI lineage: Eukaryota > Metazoa > Chordata > Mammalia > Eulipotyphla > Talpidae > Uropsilus > Uropsilus gracilis. Next base: position 287,732 of record PVHY01000151.1, on the reverse strand, counting down.
GACATCAGCACAAAGTACTTCTCATACACATGATAACAAATTTATGAACTGTACATACCTGCATGTTGTACTTCTACTAGACACAAGGTTACAATGACTGACTAATACATGCCCACTGGTAGTTTCTGAGAGTTCCTTAATTTTATTTATTTTTTTCATATCGAAGTCCATAATCACATGATCAATATCACAACCCACATGCCACTCACTTAAAGAAATATTACAAGAAGCACTACCAAACTAGGGTCTTAGGGGATTAGATACACTGACCCTTGGCAGCATTCAAACACACTCTACACAAAAACATCTCAGCTAGAGCTTATGTCAACACATTGGCGGTCTCATCATAAACACTGTTTAAAAAGTAAATCAAAACCCATTTTCAAATGAAAGTTGACACGCTGTTAACGTGCATACTGGATACACAAAAGTCAGTAAATACAAAATCGAGACTGTACATCGAAATCAAATGGGGTATAAAGTACAAGCCTGCTTTTACACAAAGCAAGAAGACCAACTTTTCCTAAATGTCAGCCTTATTTTTTTCCAACTTCTCTATGATTAGAGGGGAACCTGCTAAAGTTTGCACAAAGGAAATATCTCCCCAACATCACAGTGTTTGTTGTAAACCCAGAGACTATTTTAATATGTGAAAAAGGATACTTTTTTGGTAACCTCCCCAACATCAGAGAATATTACATGGGATGGGGAAAAGATTCTATGCTAGACAGAATTTAATCTTTTAAGAAACAAAATGATAGATCCCCATAAAGCTAAAAGCAATAATAGTGTAAACCAACAAAATCGGGGCAAAAAAATGATCCCCTAAATAACAGCTGTGACAAAATTGGCACATACTTTGAAATAACTATCTATACGTGGTTGCTGCTTTTCCTGTTTTCAGGACCCTCTTTCCCCTGGTAGATTTCTTATTTCAAGTATTCGGTTGCAGAGTTCAGGTCAGGACCATTTTGTAGGAGACAATGAAGACCACCTACTTGAGGACACCCAAACTCTTCATGGGGGCAAGTTTGTGGCCTGGGTTTTCAGTGTGACATTATGTCCAAATGTGCTAAATATGCTTACAACGAACTTTGTTCATTTCCTCCAGTCAAGACCTAGATGCTTTGATAATTAAAGGACAAACTTTTTAAACATGAATGTATTTGGACTGTTTATGCAACACGTAAGCTTTACATAGTTTGCTATACTTACTGATGACAAGAACAAAGCCAAAAGCAAGAAACTTGCTTAAACGTGTTATTCTAACGCACCATTGGGGTGCCAATCAGGGACAGTTTCATCTTCCCTGACAAGTATGGTGTCAGTCTTTTGAATATCTCTATGGCTCACAAGAGAGGTCCAGAGTTCATTGCACCAGCATTTAAAAAAGTAATAATGAGGAAATTCAATGCAACACTTCAGGAACATGAGTTTAGAATCCTTTCCACAGCAGCAAAGAAAGACAACTATATTTATTAAGGCCACTCATGCTTAAATTCACTGTTTGTCCTTTAAAAATGCAGATTTTCTTCTCCCACTTGCATACATGTGGAAGAGTTTCTTCCATTGACAAGAAAATGAATCAATACAAGAGTTGCACGTTTGCCAGACATGGTCATGAGTTTTATGAAGCAACAATTTAATTTTTTTTTATTAATCTTCAGAGTAAGCAGTAGGAGTTTAATGCTCCTTAGTACCATGTCACTGTATGTAAAAGACCTCAAAATTTGGTCTCCTTCCCTGGCATGTGCTTTAAATAATGATTCTGAATCCACAAACATGTTGTGTGGAGCTATATACAGGTACGCAGCTTTTGTGATTATTCCTCATTCATCAATGTGTTCATGTTTAATGCTGAAAAGACTTTGGAATCCGTATTACAGACATTTTTAAAAAATGAGAAATGAACCTTCATTTATAGAAGATCTAAGTGTATGCTGTTTGCACAGCATTTGGATCTTGAAATGAGAATGATTCCCAGCTTCTTCATGGAGACCTGCATGTAGGGGAATGGAAAGAGTCTGAGGCATGGCCACATCCCAGCTGTGGGGATGTATTCAATACACAGATAGAAATGGGCAGATGCCTCAGGCTTTTGCCACTCTCTGGTACATATATAGGGTAGATAAAATCATGAGTGATTAATTTGGATGTGCCATGCATTGTCAGAGACACACACCATGTTCTCATAAGGCGATTTCTTGGCAAGTATTAGTGGTTTTCAAAATTGATTTCATTTCCAACCTGGCCCAGAGGTAACTACTGGTTACACCATCAAAATGTGGTTCTTCAAACCGCAGATTAAAGAAACAGAGGAGGGTAAAGGCTTGCCATTTTTTTGGTGTTTTGGTTTCTTGGTCAAACACTCCATGCATCTTGGTATACAAACACTGCCAACACCACTCACTCACAGAGAATTTACACTTTTTGATAATCTAATGCATTAGGAATGACCACTTGGACTGAACCAGCAGGAAAACTGGAGATGAAGCTAATTGTCCAACAGAAGCTGAATCCACAGTCAAAATCCCATGGAGCTCATTTATCCGATGATGTCTAAGTAACATAATTAAATGTTATCAAATAATGACATTCAGAAGAGATGGTCCCATGTTCAGTGCCCAAATCCAGACCAAATCTGGGGACCTGCCATTTTTTCTCCTCCTCCACATTCTTCCTTTCCCATATATCTGAATCCATGAGAAAGGACATGCGATGATGAAAGAAATGTCAAGTCGAACAGAAACGTGCTCAGTAATGAAAGCGAAAATTCCTCTTCAGTCCAGATGAGCCATTCCAGGTGGTGATGGATAGTGATGTGAGTTGCACTGCAAGAGATTATCGGAATATTGCTGCAGAGCTGCATTTTCTCTTTATCCAGCCCTTCTGATAGCTGCAACAAGAAGGTACAGGATTTAGCAGCAAAGAAACTGGCACTGGTATGTGAAAAAACCCTGACCACTACTTCCCTCCCTCTGCACCAACCTCTCCACCATTCTCTTTGGTTGGGATTGGTTGGGATTGGGGTTGGGGGTAGGTGATGGGGAGGATGCATGGAAGAAAGACAAAGCAAAAGGAAAATTAAATCATATCCTGCAAATACATCTACGAAGAGAACTTTTTCAAAATATGACACAAACAGACAGAGATGCCTCTTAACATGCAAAGAGAAATTCAAAGAAAACATGCCGAAATGTCCAGTGGTTATTTCTATGTGATCAGTTTAAGTCAATTTTTTCTCATCACATTTTTCTAAAATGAATATGCTTTTCCAATTAGTTTTTAACTTGACCTTACAGAGACTAGGGAAAGTTGGTCAAACCACCAGAGAACTTTATAATATTCACTTACAAGCCACAAGAAAACAATCATTTAAGAGGTTTTTGGATGCAGCAATTGACTCCTAGGTTTATACACAGAAAATGCAAAGCAGGGACTCAGACAAATATGATACACAAATGTTTACAGTAGCATTATTCACAATAGCCAAAAGGAAGAAGCAAATCCTAAATGTCCACTGACAGATGACAAACAAAATGAGCTACATAAATAAAATGACATTATTATAATTATTTGGTTCTGAAAAGAAATAAAATTTCAATTTATGTTATAACATTAATAAACCCTGAAGACATCATGCTAAGTTAAATATTCCAGACACAAAAGGACAATTATTCTCTGATTCCAAATATATAAAATTTCTAAACTAGATAAATTCAAGGATATAGAAAACAGGATAGAGGTTACAATAGACTGGGAGTGCAGGATGGGTGGAGAATGGAGCAGAGAATTATTGTTTAATGTACAATTTTTAAATGGGGTAATGAAACATTCCAGAAATGTGTAGTGGTGTTGATCAGACGCATTTAATGCCACTAATTAAACACCTAAAATGATTAAAAGGGTAAACTTCACTATGTATGTTTTACCAAAGTAAAATTGTTTTAAGTATATTGATAAGTTCTTAAATAGAGCAGAATGGAATAGACCTGGTTTTCATCTCCACATCAAATGGGGTGGTGGTATGTGTGTGCGCGCACGCATGCCCAACAGCAATGCATAGGTCTTCCATTTGTATATCTCATGTCCTGGGGTACCCAGGTACTCAGAAGTGCCCCAAACAGGTACCCAGAAGTGCCCCCAAATTTTCTCATTGTCCCAGTGCCCTGGGTGTGGAATGCAACTGAAACCTGAGAAGAAAAAGTAAGAAGGGTAAACCGAGAGAGGTCATTCTGCATAGACCCTAAAATGATGACTCTCTTCCCTGTCGAAGCCCAACTTGGTGTGACTGGGTCATTATCACTCAGCCTTTGATACTATGTAAGTTTGGGGGCACATGGCAAAAGTACAGCTGTCTGGGGAATATGATAGGGAGGGGCAAGATCAAACACACATGTGAGCACCTTTTATATATAGTCCACATGTTTGATGCATTTGGTGTTTGATATACTGAATTTCTCAATTTGCACTGACTACAAAGTGCACCAAAGATCCAGTGTCTACACAGATAGGTAGTGATTACAAGCCATCGCTAAATGGTGCAAATGAATTATGTGGCTTGGATGAACTCTGCTAATTCATACTCTGAGGAGCTTGGTGTAACCCTTCTGGTTAAGAAACTTGAATTAGGGTAAAAAAAATTACTTTTGCAGAGCCAGAAAGTGAGGGAGTTCCTAGAGCAGATCATATTACTCATTCTGGCACATAAAATCTCTGTAAACGTTGTATGAAAATTGTAAGTCAGAGCACGCTTTCTGCTTCATGAGCTGTGCATAGCTCTAATTCTTTTGTGCATTAAGCATTTCTTAATCATCCTTTTAAAGGGCTGACCAATATATTAAAAGGCCACATGATTAAAAAGTAAGGGGAAACTGAAAGTAGTACTAAAATGTACCAGTCATATTTTACAAATGGTGAAACGAGTGAAAAATAATTACAGTGAATGTCCAACGTCCTTGATGTTTTTCCAAGATAAAGTAGCAAAGAACAATCATTTATTCAGTTGAGAGAAAGATTTCCAGCTGGGTAGCAGGTCACAAGGCAGAATATGGTGCCTTACCATTGCAGAGCACTGCTTTTGAAAGGTTTATGCTGCAAGGTGATGCTGACAAGAAAACTCCCATAAAGTGTCTCTCCTTCCCTTAGACAATCCAGTCACTGGGAAGTCTAAATGCATTTGAGTTAAAAACTTCCAATGACATTGCAAGACATTGGAAATGCAAATGATTCCTTGTCAAGGGGCAAATAGGCACCTAACTTAAAAAAAAAAAAATTAAAACAATGAGGCAACAAGGAAGCAATTCATCGTGACAAACTCTCTGACCTTACCTGGATGGTTGAGGGAGGCTGGACCTGTCCCCAGGTATCCACTCTCTGTCTCCCAAGGCACAGCCAATAGTGCATTTCAATGAGGACATCTTCTCTTCTCTGTTTTCAACCCTCCTTTACAATCTACCACCCTCAGTATGCAGGGCAAACTCCTCATCTTGCTGGTGAGACCCCACTGGCTGCCCTCTCTCCTATTCCATGCTCCATGTTCCACGGTGCTGGAATTGCTCTTCCAGACCTAGTGCTTTCTTTTCTTCTCCTTGCACAAACTTATCTGTCTCCCATGCGTTGATGCTACTCCTTGAACTGACTGACTGCTTTTCATTCTTCAATATCAGTTTAGATGCCGCTTCTTCCCTGGAATTCTATCCTGAACCTCCAGAGTGTATGATGTAACATACACCCTGCATGGTTCCCTTTAGGAAACTTCTGAACTTGTACTGTCCATAATCATAGCCAGTGGTCACATGTGGTTACTGAGCACTGAAATATTGTTAGTCTAAATTCAGATATACCATGATTATAAAATATACACTGGATTGTGCAGACTTTGTATGGAAAAAGAATGTACACTAATTATTCTTTTATTGATTTCATATTAAAATATTTGGGATATACTGGATCAAATAAAATGTGTTTTTACAATTAATTGCCCCATTTCTTATTGTTATTTTAAAAGTGACCACTGGGATACTCAAGACTACATAGGTGGCATCACTATGTTTCTACTGAACAGCCCTGGTCTAGCCAGCTATCAACTGTCTGAGGGCAGGGGTGGCCAGTATCACTCACTGAGCATCTCCTGTACCTGGCATAATTCATGGAACAAACTAATTCATGCATTCTTTTCACAGGTATCAGAGAGCACCTAGATAAGTTAACTCCACCCGTAACATTTCCTACCATAACCTCTGGCATCAGACTGTGGATGCCTCCTGCCATGATTATGTTACCTTACAATGTAATTATGGCCACTAAAAGTTGACTTTAAATTAAACAAAAGGGAAATTATCTAAGTGGATTTAATTTAATCATATAACCCTTTAATAGCAGAGTTTTTTTTTTTGTTTGTTTTTTGGTTTTTTTTTTTCCCCTTGCTGGTAGCAAAAGAGAAGATCAGGAAAACCTGAAGCAAAAGACAGTTTTACTGTGCTGAAATGGACCCCACCACAGGCAAAAATCTGAAAATATCTTAGAAGTTCTGAGAGCAGATCTGGTCGACAGTCAGCAAATAAACAGAGACTCCAGCCTGACACTCATGAGGAATTGAGTTCTGCCAAGACTCAGAATGAGCTTGGAGTTGGGTCCTACCCCAGAGGTTCCAGTTTAAAGTTCAGGACAGCTGACAACTTGACTCTGGCCTTGTGAAACCCCCAAGAGATAACCCAATAGATCCTGATTGGTCTTCTGCCTACAGAACTGTGAGATAGTAAACAGGTACAGCTTTAAGTTTGCAACTGAAAACTAGTAGCGCTTTTCTGTGTCAGGCAGTGTGCTTGGTGTCACGGATGTAATGGTAAAACAGACAAAAACTTTCATTCTCATGGGGTTTGTATTTTCAGAAAGAAAACATAAATAGATACACAAATGAAAAGAGAAATGAGAGGTTTTGAAAAATGTGTTCCATAAAGGAATGAACTGGGGGGGCGTATGATAGGGATACTTAAGGTTAATTGATTATATGACATGTATGATGTAGATTTATATTTTTTATATAGAAAGATGGCTACAACTTCTTAGTGAAATAAGTACATTATAATTCTATTTCTGCACCTTGATCTCATTCGTGTACCAGCACACATGAAAGCCCAAGTGATTGCCAGTGCACATACCAATATATTTTTAATAATTCTATCTGGGTGGCATTTAAAAATTCTCTTTAGAATAGTTGTTTTTGAACTTTTTAAACCAATGTGTAAGTGATATCACTGTAGAAAAGAAAGCTGTTTCCATTGTAAAAATCTTGACTTGGGTCTTCAGAAGAAAACAATGCAGCTGGTGAATAGGAGTGGGGGTGTCTTGCTGCTGGGGGGCAGTAGGCCAAGCCCTGTAAGATTCCACCTCTGGACAAGGGTCCCCAGGAGAGCAGGCTATAAATGTGTGGTGTCTCACAAATATTCCTTCAGACTGTTTTTCTTTGGAATAAAGACACCTGCCCGATTATGGCTTTCTTCTCTTGCCCTTTCAGTAGTGATTTGCAGAAACAGGCTGAGAGAAAGGGGTCTTTGGTAAACATGGAGGGGTTAAAGGGGAAACTGTTTAATAACAGTAGTAAAACGTAGGCTATTTTTGACATCTGGGTTAATGTCCATTATGCTCCATGTGCTTTCCAAATGTGTGAGTGTGCCCCCAGGAACAAAAACAGACATCCATTCAACATGGCGTTGGATGCCCCTGACACTACACATGGTGCCCACGTAAAAACCAGCCCTGATAGGCTAATTTCCGATGGTCTGAAGAGAGGAGCTTAGCTCTTTCTGGGCCCAGGGCTCCAGCAGGACCATTCTCCTACACACCTCTGCTCACAGGAAAACTCAACAGAGTCGTTTCTGCTCCCCTCCCCCCCAATTCTATAACTACATCTGTGTTATTACTTAACGTCTTTTAAAATGTGGTGGAATGGGTTTCCCGTTTTCCTCATGAAGATTTATTTATATTGTTGTGATCAAAGTGGCAACAAATTATGTTAAATCATTTAATTTTCTTGATAGGAGCAACCACCTTGAAGCCATAATTCAAAAATATGAGTGGAAAGCAACATTCTACCTCGCCAGTGGCCTCCTACAGCTCCACAGGGCCATAAAATGTAACACTTCAGAACCCAAAGGGCTGGGGGTGGGGCTGGGGCTGCCCAACAGGCCTCAGCTCAGAGTGGGGAACTGCTGGTAGGAGTAGAGCTTGCCCTGTGGGGGCAGAGCCAAGATTCCCCATTTTACCTTTTGAGTCTGCCGCTCAGCTTCAGTGTTTTAAATGAAGGCAATAGGATGGATTCAAATATCCATCCAGGCAGCAGTAGATGCTGCTGTGTCCCGTTAGGACTCATGCTCTGGTGATTGCCATCAGAAGGACTCACAACCAAAGTCTGGTGTGTGTCCTTGGTCACGGTCTATGCTTTCACACAGATGATCTCAAATGAACTTGACAGTACCCTGATACTGACTGGGCTGCTAACCCTGGAAGCAGATGCAGAGATGGAAACTTAAGGGAACAGGAAGCTTTCGGTCAAATTCCTACCTTGCTAGGGGCTCTTTTGAAACTACATCTCCACTCCAGAGCCAGTCATTCATCTTTACCATGAGGCTAGGACTTCCTCAGACTGGGTCTGTATTGTTCTATCTTCCAAAATCTCTCCAAAGTACTGTCACACTTCATTAACAATTTTCTTTAAAAGTCTTTTCTAATAACTAAAATAAATGTTCCTCTTCAGAAAGATTTTATTTTAATACCATAGTGGAGCTAGTATTTGTCTGTTCTACATTATAGTAAGTACACAGCTATTAAAATCAAGTGCTTATTGGCAAACACCTAAGTAACTATCTCCTGGTGGACACATAGTACCCTGTCGGCACCGCTCTCCCTCAGAGGGCATTTCTATTGCCAGGTGGCAGCCAGTTCCCAGACTAGGACTTGGAACAAACATATCGGCTACCTACACCTGGAATTCTCACTCTTGGTGTCGTGGACATTTGGTGGCTGGATAACAGCCTTTGTCATCGTGGGGAGTCCTGGGTGTTAAAAGATCCTTAGCAACACAACCAGCCAATTCCCATTAAATACCAGCAGCATCCCCTACCTCCTCATCAAGACAACCTAAAATATCTCCAACTGTTGCCAAATGTCTGGCAAGACTGTCCACATTTGAGAACCACTGGTTTCATCTCTTGTCTTTGTTGCAATGAGTTGACTGTTATTTTAAAGATGATACTATTTTGGTATCTATGCACAGGTATACATGCACCTACATATGTTGACAACTTTGCCAAAAAAAAAAAAAGCTGCCATCAAATTATTTTGGACAGGACTGCACAGAAGCAAAAGTCCCATCCCACGGAAATAGGGACAACCTAAGTCATAAAAATAATGAAAATGTACAACTTACCTGACACAAAGTAGAAATGCCACAACCCCAAGATAGCAAGACACCTAAGACACTTGCTGAGCTAAGTGAAAAGGTAAAATCTAGTTTAAATTTATAGCATTCCTTCAGTGTCCCTCTAGGAGTTTGGCATTTTGCCAGGGTTCCTTGTTAAAAATTTGTTAAACGTGTTTGGCATTAATGCAAACACAAAGTGGTCATTTGTTACAAATTCTATTGGAATGCATTCATTTAAGGCAATGAAGTAGTTACCAGAAAAGAAAAAAAAAATGTTCATTAAGTACATTTTTAAAATACAATGATGTATGCAGTGTGTAACTGTGGCGCCCTGGTGGCTATATAAATCACTGACAGAATAACCACACATTGTGTTTAGTTTGAAATTGGAATCTTTTAAACATTACTGATAGAACAAAAACTGGTTTTGTTTGTTGTCAAAACTGATGTTAGTCTTTCTTTTCTGAACTAGTTAAAATAACCAAAAGTTTGGCATACGATTTCTAACATCTCAAATCAGCGAAACATATAGGTTAAAATAATGCTTTGGGAATCTTTGGAGGCCCTGAGAATGACATTGGAGACTGAGGACTGATTCAACAAACAGAACACTCGCACCCCAGGGAGAGGGAAAATGCCCAAGTCACTGCTGGTGAAGCCTGCTCTGGGGGGGCCAACCCCTCCCTTGTAGTTGTCTGAGGTTATTAGGTTACCTGCAGAGGGAAAATCATCCACTCTTATAGTGGAGACAATGGAATCCTATGAGCAAATACCCTAAGCCTGTGTAGAGAACTCACACCTTCTTGTCCCACCCTGAAATGGCCACACAAAAGAATTATTGCTGAGTAATGGTGACTCCTTAGTTCCCAGGAGAAACAGTTCTGAAGCTCATCATCGCTCATCACGGGGAGAAAGGAACTGTAAGATATAACATGGCCCTGGGTCCTCCCACATGGCTTGCCAGGGATGCCAGAATGGATACCAACCTGGAGATGCTCTCAGACCTAATCCTAATGCTGATTAGAAAACACTTCACAAGACTGTTGGGAAATAACTCATGGCTTGCTTGTCTCTTCCCTTTCTCTCTCACTCCCACATATTGTCATGAAGGTGTCCAGATAATAGAACTCCAGAGACCCCAAGAGCTGTGAACCCCAAACCCTGTGACCCAACAATCTCCCTCAAGTGGGCTCCTTTGCCTTCAGTTTGATATTATCCAGGCTGCCCTCGGGGGGGCCTGGATCAGAGAGCCCTCTCTTTGAGACTTTAAAACACTCTCCTATTTTAAGAGTAAATTGTGACAAGACCTAGCATCCTGTTCATGTCCAGGGAAGAGTGTATCCTTCCTTTCACAAATGCCAGGCAGGGCCAAGAAGCAAGAAGTCCAAGAACAGGGAGAACATACTTCTATTCAGAAGCAACAAGAATGCACGGTGCAATCAGTGAGAAATACACCTGCCTGTTACAAAGGCAATCTTGGCTAGATATCATCCCACGTGCCTTCTCTTAGAAAAAGAATACAGAAATCATTAACTGTTTCCAACTTGAGGAGAGTATCTGACTGCAAGAACATGTGGTTAGGATCCCTCCCCTTATCCTGAAAAGGTCTGTGTGTTTGAAGAGCTGGCAATGGAGTCAGGTTAGCTTCTCAAGAACTCTCTTCTGCTGTGATTAAAATTTATTATTTGAGATGGCATCTCCAAATACAGAATGGGGCTCTCATATTCAAATGAGAATAAAGTAAAACATCTTTTCAAATCCCTCAATGGACTAGAGTTCAGTCTTCGGAGGAGCTTGTTGTCTAGGATACCACTGTAGCAGGGAAGCATCTCCCCTGGCAAGGTGTTGAGAAGCCTGCACTGCCTGGGACTGAGCTTCCCTCCTGGAAAAGAAGCCAAACAGGGTGTTTTGGGGAATCTGAAACATGAAGGAACAACTTGATATCTCAAGGTTGCCGACCAGAAGTGGCTTGGATGACAAGTGTTTACAACAGGATCTTCATAGAACCAATAATGGCAATTAGTCCCCAGGATTTGAAGGCGCCCTTCCCGCCTAGCAGAGGTGGAATGCCATTTACTCTTGGGCTGGCGACTAATTAGGGGTCTCTTTTGAAGATCAAGGTTTAGCGATCCCTGATTCTTAATAACATGGTTTGCCTGTCGGCCACCTGGGTCCAGGCGAGACCTCCCTTCCCCCCTCCCCAAACAGCAGGCACTGCCTTAGGCCAGGAGCAAGTGTGGGCAGGAAAGCACAGATCCAGCTGGTTGAGCAGTTTAACCTCTTCACCACCAAGGTCCTGAAGTTCAGTGCTTGACTCAGCTGCCCAGAAACCTATACAGTCAAGCTCTTTTCTCAGGCAGGCCTTAGGGCCTAAAAAGAATGCACACGTACACACACACCACCACAACCCCAAATGCAGATGTTCTCCAGCATGCTTTCGTATACTCATCGTTTCCCTGATGAGTAGAGAATCAAGATCTGGCTGCACCATCTCCAGAGTGAACTTCAGCAGTGCCCAACTAAAGGACACAGAGAAAGACGAGAGCCAGTGTGTTGTGTGGAGTGCTGATCTGACCTGTCAGGTCATCACATCCAAAAGGTGGAGGTGCCTGCTCCAGCAAAGGTCTGGTAGGGGTTCTCTGACCTTGCTTTTTGGCAGTGATGCTCTTTGTGACAGGGTAGGGGCAAGGCCAAAATCTCAAGAAAAGTAAGCTGCAAAGAATTAAACTTGTAGCAACTTGGGTAAAGCACAGAGAAGGAGGTTGGTCCTTTGGCTGTTGACACACTTTGGCTTAGATGGGTTGTGGTCACTAAACCCATTTGTGTTCTGATGTGGCAGCAGCTAACTGTTCAATGTGTTTTTGTTTAATTTCTAAATTCTGGGTACAGGGTGACAAAGATGGCTGGCTGAAGGCGGGCACAAAGATGGCTGGCTGAAGGCGGGCAACCAGGCTGCCATACACATAGTCCACATTGCCCATGATCTGAAACTCATTTTTTGAACTATTTATTTTTGACAGAAGTGGAGTGAACGTTTGCATTTGATTGGCTTGTTACTTTAATTTTAACTTGCTTCAAATGTTTTTCTGCTGTAAGCAAGCACCCAATCAGAGTTCTTGCAGTAATGGAAAATAGCTTTCTGGGCAGAGGGGGTTTTCCTTTGATAGGTGGGAATGAAAGAAGGAAATGTATCAACACAAGACAACAAGTTGTTGAGTGGTGTCAGGCCTTTTAGAGAGAATCGACCTCTCTGAGCCCTCTGTGCCCCTATCAGCACCTCCTTCTCTCCCCTCTTGTCCCTCCCTTCTTTCCTCTCCTCCTAACACTCCCTCCCACAACCTTTGAAGCAGCTACCAGAAAACATGCCAAGTACCTGCGATATGTGGCTGAACATCATACACGCCAGCCTCGATTTCATGGGACACTCAACCGTAGAGCACGTCACACATTACATGCAACAAATAATTAAACTGAATATGGGCTTAATTCATTAAAATCGTGATAATTACCAAAGAGGAGAGTAATTTCCATTCTTCCCTGAGCACACATTCACCTTTTTCATCTCGTTCTTTCCCTCTGAGAGGCTGCTGTTAGTAATGCTTTATGCTATTCCCCACCCAGACACAGCAAGAAAAGTGACACACTCCAGTCACACAGCTAGTGATGGAGCTCTGACAGGCTCCTGGAACACAAAGACATCCCAGTCACAGCTTCCAGAACACAGCCTGACGGGGGGGCTGGATGACTTCCCACAAAGTCACATCTATGCTGTACACATCCTTGAAGGAAATATCTCCTTCTTTTCTTGCACTGAACTAATTGAAAAGTAAGTCTGGATTTCTATGAATTACTAGAGCTTTGCCCAGATTCTCTGTCCTTCCAAATGGATTTGCTTTTGTCTCCAACACAAGATTACCTATGGCTGCCTTCAAAAGACTCCACTTCAGTGTTTCAGGCATATGTATCCTTCTTTCTCCCCAGAAGTTTTTATTATGACCTTCAGGCTTCATGGTATTTGAGATGATTAATCACTTTTAAATATGAAAAAAATTAATGCCTGAAGCATTCTTCTCTGCTGTCAAACTTTTGCCTTAACGTAGATTCAGAATGTCTTCCTTTCCCAGCGATTCCAAAGCAATACATTTTCTGTTGGAAACTCAACTGCAGAAATCCCATCCAGAAGCCCCAAGCAATATATCTTAACATCTTAATTTCATTTAGAAGGAATGTAATGATTGATCATTTATCATTCTGAGATTGAATGAACTATCTGGAGGATTCCAATCTATTGCCTCTATGCAACTGATGGAATATTCACATGTCTTCTGGCTGCATGAGGGCTTTGGGGTCCAAGTTGTCTTTGAAGGAGTGGGATGTTAAAAAGATTATTGAGGGAGGGTCTGCCTTTACCGACAAAGTATAGCTCCAAGTCTTGACTTACTCCAGATTAGAACCTCCCCAGTAATGACCAGGATGTCTGCTGCTGGGTTACTCCCACTCCTTCATCCCTACACATGGAATCTTGCCTTCCTGCTCTTGTCCATTCATAGGTAACCTTGAAAGGCCTAGGGAAAACCTTGACCTGAAATCCATTAGCATGGGTGGGGTCTGACTTCTTATTCATAAGATTTCTTTTTAAACTAAAACTTTTTTTGTCAAAAAAGAATCTTTACTGGAGTAGAAACACACTGATACCTTCCTGAGATGTCTGAGCCAGGTCACCAGCACAGTAGCTGCCATTCTGGTTGATCTTTTTATTGTAGGATAGGGCTGCTTGGTCAGTGGGAAAATTGGACAGACTGTTCTCGAACAAAATACCTGAAGTACTGACAATAGCACTGATAGAGTCCTAGATGTGCAGGTAAAGGGATCAGGCAACACAAATAAGGTTCTTAAGTCCAGGTACATGTCCCATCACAGAAGATAGCAACTGAGTACTCACCATGTGCTTTAGTTACATGGTGTCAATTTTCATGGACAGTCATTGATGAAATTGCCTTCAAAATCAGGGCAATTCACCTCTACAAACAAGTATATGCATAGTTACTCAAGAAGTCCACTGCACAATACACCACCTTAAAGGGAAATGATGATGTCTTCTCCAGAATAAGGAGTTTGAGAAGAGCAGACTTAAGGGAATTACATCTGCACAGTGTGAATAAGTAGATATGCTCTCTGGTTTGAATTTGCATTTGAATTCTACTCCACAGAGTCTGCTGTTAAAGGTCTGCATGAAGCTCCAGCCCATGGCTGGAGGCCTTCATCTCCATTGCCAGTTCCTTCTCAGGCACATATGTGAACTCTGTAATTCTCACAGGAACTGATAACTGACATTTGAGAGAGCATAGCAATGGGTCCCTCAGGCAGATCCATTCTCCCATCTGTTATGGGACGTCTATCACAAATGTTTCCAGCTTAGACAAGGAGGTCCTCTGAGAGGGAATTCCTGACTGCTTTAGCTGCTGGTCACTTTGAAGATTAGAGCAGAAAGCACATTTTCATACAAACTGGCTGGAAGTGTCCCTATTAAGTCGTGAGGTCTTGGCAGACAGGGGCTGGATTTAACTCCTCCAAAACAGGACTGGTGTGCAGGATGAAGGATCAGGAAATACTGTGGGACAGAATTGGGTCAGAGATCAAGGAGCAGAATCATGACACCAATAGCCACTTCTAAAGCCCAAATACAGCCGTACCCCAAAATCGTCTAGCAGCCCCCACATGATCCAGGGACATATGATTGGCAGTGGCAAACTTTGACTCTGGATTCCTACCCAGGAAAAGGCACATAACCAGGCCCTCCATTCCATAAGTTTACATGCTCTCCTTCCCCCCCCCCCCACCCCGCCCAGAGCACTTTCCCTGGTTACCTCTGTTTACACCTAGATATCAGCTTAAATGATACTTCTTCCTGGGGGGTGTGGGGGATCTTCTCTGACTAATGTTCCTGCTCCAGTCCTCTTGCTAAATACTCTCTTAGCACACCTTCCACATATTCTTCCTCTGAATGATTTGGCACCAAATATTCATGTTTCTATTTGGTTAATTTCTGATTGTATCCCCATTGTCTTTACAAGGACAGGTTGTATATGTTTTGTGCACTGAAACATTTCTTATATGCCAGTCATATAGTGGGTGCTCAACAAATATTTAAATGAATTAAGGAAAGAGAAGAACATAAATGATTACAAATGTTTATTGAAGGTTTACTAGATGCCAGGAAGAGTCTTAAAATCTTTACAGCTGGGATTTGTAACTTTGGCATTATTGCCACTTTGTTGTGGGGGCTGACCTGTGCTTAGTAAAAGATTGAGCAGTATCTCTAACCTGTACCTGCTAGATTCCCATAGACAACTGTTCCTCCACGTCATGACAATCAAAAATGTCTTCAGACATTGCCAGATACCTCCTGGAAACACAGCCCCACCCCCTCTATGCCCTTCTGAGAACCACTCATCACTCGTGTATGTGAATCAAGCCATTTAGTCTCCACCATCACCCTGTGAACGAGGTATTATTATTTCTCTGCAATTAGAGTCAAGAAAACTGATGAGAGTGGTGAAGTGTGTTGCCCAAAATCAGATCACCAGTAGGAGACTGAACCAGCTCAAAAGCTGCATAGCTTCTCCATTTGAAGAGGCCTGAGCATGAGAAAGGCTGACAGAACTCACCTAGGTAAAGGGAGGTCAGTGTGGGACTGGAACCTGGGCTTCCTCACCTTGACCTCATGAGCTTCCTGGCCATGGCCATGGCTGCATTTTCAGATTGCAGCCGGCCAGAACCTAGTTGGAACTGGCATATCTTCAAGGGTTGGAGGCAGTGGCTTATCTTCTAGTCCCTGACTGCTTCCCTCTCTTTGGTCAGTGACCCATGATACCTGGAGCCTCTAGGAGCAAGGTTATCAGGAGTCAGCAAGATGAAGCTGAGGGCAACTCACTCTTAGTATGCATGATAGCTAGACTGTGAGAGGGAAGCTGGGCCTCTTTCTTACCTCTCCACATCTCACTGTGATGGGGAAGCCCTGGCCTTCAGGATAATCACTCTGGGTAGAAGTGCAGGCTTGGCAACTATCTCAACTTCTGCACATGCTCACATGACTCCACTTCTTGGAGTCAGCCTCTTATCCAAGCACAGAAGGGGTCTACCTACTTCAGATGTTGCCACGAGATGGGGCCTCACAGAAGCGCTGCACATGTGAAGTGCCTATCTATCATTTCTTCCCTTTCCTGGTTCAAGTAGCTGCAGGTAAATCACTAAACCTCCTTGAGCCTCAGTCTCTTTCATGTACAATGTGTGGACAATAATTCTAAGCTTCCCAGGTGGTTGAGAACATAAAATAAAACGGACTTTGCCTAAAAAGCCCCTCGACCAGTGTTTGACATGTAACAAACATGCAGCAGCCATGCCGGCTACTCTCCCCCCCACCCTTCCCCCCACTCCACAGCCCACCTAGAGCAGAGGCCTAGCCTCAGTGCCCCCTTCGTCCAGGTTGTGGAGAATACCAGCCCCAGGTGCTTGTGCGTAGGCTACTCAGACTGGTCATCTTCATGAAAGGAAGCATGCAGAACAAAGCGGGAACACATCACAGGGCCCGGAAGCAACAGTGGCAGAAGGAACCCAAACTTCCCCCAACCTGAGACTTCCACGCCTCCAACCCGCCACACCTCTGGCAGCCGGCCATGCTGGCGACCTCACTCCTTCTCTCTGGGCTCTTCCTGTTGGCACAGCCCACCCGCTCTACAAAGCTTCAGGAGGGTTTTTTTCACAGCTTCAGCTATTAGATAAACTTTCAAGGATATTTCTGTGGCAGGTACAAACCTGGACAGGAAGCCTTGGGAAGAAATCCTAAATTAATTATATGTCAACATTTAAGCCACAAGAAGGAGCAGTTGTCATAAATTTTTGGGAGGTTAGAATCCAATTTTAGTTGTAAATGCGAGCAAGCTCACTGACTCACTTGTGAACGGGTGCCAACAAAATGATATATTTTACATTCTTTCACAGCTTGTTTTGGCTAAACACAATGAAAAAAGGGGGGGAATTACCATTTTTATTCTTCAGCGGACTGAAATGTTCAATCATGCAAAAGAGTTATACCTCACATACGTCAAGGCAGAAGAAATTACCTGGGTTTATCTACTTTTGCTTTTACTTTTACTCTTTATTGAGAAGGGAAATGGACCTGAAAATGCCAAAGATCATAGGCACCACTGTCACCTGCAGCACAGCCCCAGGGGAAACATTCCTGACAAGAAGACAAGACTCCTCCAGATTTCCCTCCTGGTGGTTTATCTTTAGTGCTGACCAGATCCTGGTAGAGGAATGTCTCTGAATCACCATTTCTCTAAGCATTTTTGCCTGCTGGATCCGGTGGCAGTAGTCACTGGCAGAATGACAGAAAAGCTTCCTTTAGTTTCCACAAAATTAGGAAGGTAAGTGGGCTACTGTTAATTTTGCTTTATGCCTACTTTCTCATTTATTCTTTCAATCAATTGAGTATTCAAGTCAAGAATCATTAATTTTTGCTGGCTATGAGCCAGCATTAGTTTTTTCTAGGACTGGTGATTCAAAGGGAAGTAAAACATACTGATCTTAGTCTTAAAGTCAAGTCAGAGTGACAGAAAAGTGGGGCAACAACAGCAATATATAGTGAGGTGCCAGCTAGTGGGGGTGGGTGGAAAGGGAGAACGGGGTGCCCAAGGAATCCAGAAAACACCTGACACACTGTCAGGGAGTGTTGGTAAAGACTCCAAGAGGAGAACTCTACCAGTTTGAGGAATGATAAGTGGGAGTCAGCCAGAGCAGGAAGGAAAAAGGAGTTCACTGAGTAGAGAACCAGAAATGGACCAGACCTAAACCTACTCTGAGAACTACAAGCCCCGTGGACAGGCAAACACGGAATTTCAAAAAGAATGTGAAATAGAAAGATGAGTGATGGGGCAGGGGAAAGGAAAGTCAAGTCACCCTGGACTTTGTGACTACCTTGAGGAGACTGGATACCTTCCTGAATGCAGTGGGGCTTCCTGAAGCCAGGGGTTGGGGTGGGAGAATTCTGTCAGACGTGTGATTTGGGCCCGTCCCTGGAGGACAGCGTGGTAGCTTGATGGAGGCAGCTGCTGAGGCTGTGGGGAAGGACACCACCTTCCTTAGGGGACAAACAACCCCAAGGGTGGTGTTATGAGTTGGACTGTACCCCCTGAAAGCATATGTTCAAGGCCTGCTCTTAGTACTTGTACCCATATCTGGGTACTTATAGGTGCAATTAAATTAAGAAAAGGTTAGACTAGACTAGGATAGGCCTTAATCTAGTGACAGGTGCCCCTAGAAGAAGATTTGAACACAGAGATGTAAAGAACATACACAGGGAGAACTCTTCATGAGGATGGGGTAGAGGCTGGAGTGATACTTCTGCAGGTGAAGGGACAATAGGGATCACCAGCTGCCACTAGCAACTAGGGATGATGGGAAGGATCCTCCACTAGAGGCTGTAAAGAAAGCCTGGTCCTGATAACACCTTGATTTGGGACTTCACTCCAGAGTGGGGAGAGTAAGTTTCTGTTATTTTAAGATTCCTGGTCGATGGCACTTTGTCACAGTGAGGCCTGGTGGTGTCCTCTCAATGCTCTCCAAAATACCTGAACTCTAAACTGCCCACCAGCTACAATGCTGGGGTCCACAAGGGTCATCTACAATCCAGCAAACATCCTTCCCTTGACTCTGGCTCCCTTTAATCTGGTTGAGCAACCAACGCTCTGTGGCTTGTGAGAAGCCTCTCCCAACGGTGGCCATCTGTGAGAGAGTTAGCCCCAGAAGTCAATATTTGTCCACAGGCAATAGTTGTGTTTGCACTATGAAAACCCCGGCAGGTTTTTTTGTTTTTTTTTTTTTGTTTTTTTTTTTTTTTTTTGAGATTTCAAGCCGTGTGGTCTTTAGGCCATGAAGCAACCTTGTCCTGAGGAAACCCCTGAAGATGAGCCAGGGGGGACAAAAAGTCTTAAACAGTAGGTGCTGGCAGGCAGTGGCTCAGGAAGCATGAGGGGACCTCTCCAAGGGCTAGAGTCTTCAGGGGGGCTCGGCAGACAATTGCTGCACTTGTGTTGCTGTCAGGCAGGACTTGGGCCTCCTGGGCCCTCCCTTGGTGCAGATCAGCTGTTCCCAGCTGGAAGCAGTAATGTCATCCGCTTCCTGGGGACAGCAGCTGACACAGCTGATGGGCCGGCAGGCCTGCAGGAGCACATGTGAATCCACACCTTTTGCAAGAGGATGTCCTGGACCCTGGTTCGGGGCCGGGTAAGGGTCCTGCCTACAGAAGAGCCTAGGATGTGAATGAGTTTTTTATTCTAAATGAATGGAGTCTAATCCCAGCCAGTCAAAGGTTAGCTGTGCGACCAAAACAAGCAATTATACTTTTCTGAACCTTGTCTCATCTGTGAGGGAGGTGGAGCTAGTAAAAACACAGGTGCTGAGAAGATTGAATAAGATGACACATACAAGGGCTTCATGGAGTGCCTGGCAGCAGCAAGAGCTTCAGAAACATTAGCCATCACCCTTGTCATTACTTTTCTTCATGGAGTCATGTGCCAATGGAACAGACGTCTTAATATTTGTCCAGGTAAGAAATAGGGAAAGGAATAGGGGAGGATAAGAGAGAGTAGAGAAATCCTCATAAGAGTTCAATGTGTCTTAATCACAACTGGCTGTTGTGATTATTCTGTGACATATCTCAGAAGTGGTCATCTCCACTTTTGATAAGAGGATTCCAAGTTCATAGCAGTTAAGTAATTCAGGCAAATGCCTTCCAGTGATAACAGGCAGAACAAGAATGAAACCCAAAAGTTTTCCCATGTCATCACCACAGAGCACAGAGGCAGTCAGTGACGTCCTCTGATGAATGAATGAGTGAATAAATGAATGATCCACTTACAGGATAGATGGGAAAGTAAGGGCTGGAAAAGATAAAATGGAAGCCATCAGGAGGCTGCCCAAGGCCCTTCTGTGGACTTGGGCAGGCACTTCCCCTTCTCTGGTCTCTATCCCTAAATCTCCTCTACTTCTCAAAAACTGGGGAGGGGTAACAAGTAGGAAGTAGAAGCTACTGCCTAGCAGTCATTTAATTTTGTGGACCTCAGTTTCCCACCCTGTTCAATGCAAATAATAATAGTACCACCACAGGCTTGCTCTGAGGCTGGAGGTGTGATCTATGTGAGAAAGGGCTGTGCAACAGCACCGGTATTATAAGAGGATGAAGCCAAACATGATGGCAGAATGAAAAAGAGAATTGGAAGGAAATGGCCCAAGATAAAAATGCATTAATATTAAACAACAGGTTCCTTCAGAACAACAAAGAAATGAAACAATAATTTTAGAGAAACAAAACCCAGCCTTGGAAAAGTCTGCCAGCAGGAGCGGAAATGAAGGCACAACCAAGTGGCCCTTGGCTTACCTATCTGGAAAATACAAGATGAAAAAGATTCTTTGTAAACCAATATTTGTAAAAGTCCCACTGGGCTTTTTGCCTGCACAGATTGCCTGTTATCTTGGCAAAGGATGAAAACAAGTGAATTCTTATTTAAAACAAGCATGAATCAAATTCAGGTAAACTTACTGGCATCATTGTAAGCTACCACTTACTGAATACCTACTATGTGCTGGGCACGATGCCAAAATATGCATAGCTATTTTGCCTGGTAAAATTTATTGGTACTTGTAAGGGAGAGATAATATTCAATTACTCAAATACTTTCATTTTCATAAGTTTATTTGTGCAACAGAAATGTCTTGAGTATCCATTTCATGATATGGATGGCAACTGCCTGGTACTGATACAATGATGAGCAGGTCTACACCCTGTAAGTCAAGGTTTTCAACTTCAGCATTTTAGGCTTTTTGGTAGATAATTCTTAGTTTGGCAATTCTTCATGGTGTGTGTGTGTGTGTGTATGTATGTGTGTGTGTGTGTGTGTGTGTGTGTGTATGTGTGTGTGTGTGTGTGGTGGGAGGCTATCCGGTGAATTGTAGGATGTTAGCAGTATCCTGGTTGTTTCCCATATGAATGCTAATTGCACCCCATTCTGACAACCAGAAATGTCTCCAGACTATGCCAAATGTCCCCTGGGGGAAGGGAATGGGACTGTTCTTGGTTGAAAAACATTGCCTTAGGTAGAAGGATGAGAAAAAGTGAATCCCAGGTCACACTCAAATATGCATAATTATTAAGAGAGTTGTAAGGAGCAGAAGCCAGAATTGATCTTTGATGCTTATGTGACTTTATTTCTGTAGGTAGAAATCCTGGCTGGTGGTGTTTCCAGTGAATCCCTGGGTTCCTGTCTTGTTATATCCACTCATCAGCTTCTCTCTCTCTCTCTCTCTCTCTTGCTCTCTCTCTCGCTCTCTCTCTCTCGCTCTCTCTCTCTCTTGCTCTCTCATCCAAATCACATCTCTCTCAAACATTTTATTCTTAAAGGTCAGAGGAGGAAATGCTAGGTAACCCATGTTCTCAACCCAAGACATCTTTGTGCATTGTTACCAATGGAAGTCGAGCCTACAGTGAAGCCCCAGATGGCGCTTTGGAGGAGAGTTCAAGTTTCAACTCCTTGAACAGTAACTCAGTGGGAGTCCACAGCAAATTTTTGAGAGAGAATTGGGATTATTATATTCCCAAAATATCTTGGAAATTTTAAACTTCAAAGTTGTATTTCAGTTCCAAGAGTAGTCTAACCTTTGCAAAGGTTACTTGGCAAATATATGCAAGATAAAGAATTCCCTGAGAGAATGTCTGCCAGGATCCTAAGCCCACATTCATATCTAATTTATAAGCACCCTGAAAAAACGGGTTCCTTTTTCAAGGAGCTCACATTACCCCTGGTCTCGCATTGTGCAGAGGAGTGACAGGTGCAATTTATGTGAATAATCACCACAATCAGCTGCATTTAAGAATGAACCAGAGCATATTCTTCAGAGGGAGAAACTGCTGAGTCACACAGTTAACCATCGCTCCTGAAAATAGTGCCAAGACCACTGTGGCTATTGACCAAATTCAGAAGACACAACCAAGGTAATACGGTCAGGTCATCTGTTATGATCTGTTTCCCAGCTTGGGAGATGTAACTTCTAGTTTCAATTTTGGCATGAACCAGTCACATGACTTGGAATAAGACTTTTCCCTTCATGGACTTTCAGTTTCCTCATCTGTAAAATCGGGTCACTGGACCAGATGGGAATTCAGGTTTCATCCTGCTTTAAAAGGTCAGTGATTGCCTACAAGCAGCCCCTTCTTCAGCCTGGGAAACCTCAAGGGAAGGAACTATGACGAGATAATAATATCTCACAACAGCTATTTATTGGTATAAATCAATCAGTGAGTAAGTGTGGTTTTCTTACAACTGAAGCACTAAACTGCTTCCATCATCTTATCTGAACTCAAATGAGGGATACGTTACACAGAGTCTTGAGGTCTCTAGGTTTACATAAGCTGTGCTGTGCTGTGGACCTGTGGGTGACAAGATAGTAAAGGGATAAGGAGTAAATACTTCAGGCTTTGTGGGTCTTGTGGTCTCCATCTGCAATTATGGCATGAAAACATGGACAGCCATAGACACCAAGTACATAAATGAGTGGGGTTATCATGCAATGAATCAAAATAGGTGGCGGGCTGGATTTGGCATGGTGCTGGATGGCTGACCCCTGGTGAGGTCAAAGCATCTGACATGCGGCCTTTCTATCTTGCTAGCCCCTGCTGCGCTGGGTCTGCGAGCAGTCCGGCCACTTCCTGAAATAGCTGCATTAATAACAGCCTTGCTCTCCCCTCAACTCATCTTCCTGGAGTCGGAGTTTACAAAAATCTCCTTGCAGGAGTCCGGTTTTCAGCTGAGCAGCAAAGATCGCCAAGATTACTGACATCAAAAGTCATACTGCGTCCCTGCCTCAGGCAGGGGCCTCAAGAGCAGGGGAATCAGCTGAAAGGGAATGGAACATCCATGCCCAGGGAACTTGGCCTGTCTTCCCTGGAAAATCAAATCCAAGTGTTAAAAGAGTTACAATGCCCAATTATTGCAGGCCGGTGGAGGTGGGGGTGGGCTCTACTCCCACCAGAACACCTTTCCAGCTCACACATGAGCACAATTTGGTTCTAACAGGACTCCGAAGGCATAGTTTGATCGTGAGGTCATCACAGAAGACTCCAGAGCCCAACTGACCTTTTGAAGTCTGTTCAGGGAACCTCATTATGTTGCATTTCTAAGGCGATCCTGTCTCTGATTTTCTCCCAGTCCCTTTGCCCCTGCATTCCTTTGATTAGATGTTTGCCTCGATAGTGAGGGACAGAGTCATGCAGGGAAATAGGAGGAAAGACTTGATTATTAAGTGAATAATCCACCCTGGGGGCCTTGGCCTGCTACTCCTTGGGCCGGGCCTGCTGGTGAGGATATCTTTAAGGAGCAGTAATTCTCCAGAAGGCAAGACTCCCATCTCTTACCAACACAATTTGGAATGAATTGATGCAACCCTTGAGTCGCAGGCAGAAACCCTTGCCAAAGCAAGCACACAGTTTCCCATTTTGTAAAGCACTCCTTGGGAGTAGCTTCTAGAGAAAGGAAGCCGATTCCTCCCCATGACAAGTCACCCCTCCCTTGCCCTCTGAGCATTAATGTGTTTGCTCAGCTCACTGTCTGCCCCTGACGTGCATTTGCATCCTTGCTGTCATTTTTCATGGTAATGACTCTGGACTTCCTGTGAGCAGAATGTCAGAGCACAGAGAGGTCCCCAAAGATCCTCATTTCCCTTTAAAGAGATGATAAAGGGAGGCTTGGCGTATAACCACATGCACAAATCACCAATACTCATGATCTAGTCAGGAAAGGAGTTAATTCTCCCCCGATTTCAACCTGCCGATGGGAAAACTCAGCCATATCCAGGCTCCCAGATTGGCCGCAGCACTGCTTCCCAGCCTGACTGCCTTTCTTAGAAAGCTGGGCTTTCCCTAGATCACCAGCAATGATGGGACACCACCCCCCTCTTTTCTCTTTCCCGGTTCAATATGTTTGAAGAGTTTCAGGGCATAAAGAAAACCAAGGGGGTTCCTCTCACTTGTTTGAATGAAAGACCTGGAAATTTCGCAGTCATTAATCATGGTTGTAAAAAGATTGGCAAACAAAACCCAGGGGAATGTTCTGGGCTTTAGCCTTTCCATGCTGATACTCCACATCCAAGGCTGCTTCACACCAAGACTCCAGGGCCATACAAGATGTTTTGCTCGAGCCACATCAGTCCTTCCAGAAGAGTTCCTTTGTGGCTTTAAGGTAATGAGGGCCATTTCAAAGTAACTGTGACTAGGAGAAGCCCCCACTGAAAGCAGAGACCGCAGAGCTGACTCTAGTTATGACTGGGCTGTGTGCTTGTCCTAACTTCAAATACACACATAGCGTGACCTGGGTTAAGCTCAACGCTTCAAGGCTTTGATCAGGGACCATCCAGACATACAGGTCTCTCCTTCCAATCCAAGAATCAACACAGTAATCTACCTCATCTTTATCATTATAAACATCACCGGCAAAGCAGCTCCTATTATATGGTAGGTATGAGTTGTGCAAAGGCATAAAAGTCAGCAATATCCATGCCCATCTTCAAACAAATACGCAGACAAAACCCGTTTTCTACTTCAAATGTGTCATGATGATGACGAAACTTACTGAGCACAAACCAGGTGTCAAGTGTAGCTTCTAAGGCTGTTTTTATATATTAACTCATTCAGTTCTGCCCAAATCCTTTTCCAACAGGTTCTCTTTTCATTGTTGACCGTGAGATGAGAACAGTGCTGAGCTAAGGTGCCAGGTCCCCTAGTGTTGTGACGAACCAGGGTCAGATCCAGTCCTCTCACAAGCTTTTCAGGCTTCACTTGTTCCCTCGAGATCAGAAAGGTGGGTGGGACTTCTTCCTTGTGTACTCTGTGTTCTCAGGAAACAATTCACTCTTTCCTTTATTCTAAAACATTCTAGTGAATTCCTTGCAGGGGCCTGACCCAACACATTGGTACTGGGATGACAGCAGCAGCTGAGGAAGACAGGGCTCTAACAGAGCTCACAATAAGTAGGAAAGCCCCCGCGACATACCATCCCTAACCACCTACAACCCTTGCCCAATGTCCTAGATGCTGTGTCCCTAGAATTCTGGGGCTTGAGTCAGCAAATGTCTCCCCCACCAGCATGATTAAGAAGCTAAGATGAGGTAAACACTGGGAATAACTTGGGGTACACTGTTTCACCCAAGTACACTTATTAACTATCGGGGAGATTTTCAGCATCAGCCAAAGATGTGTGGATGAGGGATCACAGACCACAGATCCAGGAGAGGAGCCACAGATAGGTGTAACCGGGCCCGACAGAGGCCTCATGGGCATGAGGACTGAGTGTGAGAAGCTAGGCAAGGCAGGAGGGAGCCTGGGGCTGGGATCCTAACGAAGGTACAGGGCTCTCCAGAGGTCGCCTCACCTCTATCTCCTCTGTGCTATAAATAAGGACAACATCCATATTAACCATAATTGGAAGTGACTTTGTTGAGCACCCTTGCCAGCCACCAATGAGCCAGGATGTGAACATGAAAGCTAATCCTCTCTACCGCCCTGAATGGTGGGTGACAGCACCCTCACCCCAATTCTGTTGCTACAGTCTGTATTTTCTCAGACAAGAGGTGGCTGAGGAACCGAAGAGTAGAGGATTCAAAGAAGGGAAGGAGAAATGAGAGGTGGTAAAGAGAGAAGTTGTTGGGGTGAGGGGAGTAGACAGGAGACCTGGAGGTGGTTTATTCCATTTGGGCAGTGGAGGAGAGGTCAGGGCGACACTGACATAACAGCATACGTGGGCCACTCCTAGGGTGGATATGAGCTGATGTGTCCATTCCTCTCCCTGCTCACCCCCAGTCATCACACACCCAAGCTCCATCCAAGAGAGCTTTTCTCTCTTTTATATCTTCTCTCTTTTATATTTTAAGGTTCCTTATAAGATTTCTATGAATTAAAGGTGCTATATAAAGTTGAAAACGCAGAGCATGAAGGCCAGAGAGGAACAGCTCATGCAGCCAGTAAGGTAGCACGACAGGCAGGTGAAGACTGTCATCTTCACAAGTGGTGGGTTTGAAATCATCTCTGCTATCAACCAGCTGGGTCCCTGCAGAAGTGATGTAATCTGCCAAAGGTTAGTTCCTACGTGTGCTGTCAAAGAGATTAGAGTAACTCTTCACTGGATAGATGGGAGGGTTCACTGAGGACAATGGTGCTAGAGAGAACAGGTACCAGTGAGGAACCTGACACAAAGCAATAGCTCAGTAAATGGTAGCAAGTATTATCTATAGTATTGTTCCAATTCTGGCTCTTAGCATAGAGTCAGGCTACTCCTGAAGTTGGCACCAAGCAAGGCCAGGAAGCTCCCCATTCACCTCAGCACCAGGACTCAGGAAGAACCATGGGATGTTCATGACTTTGGAACCAAATCAGTTCAACGTCAGTAGACACTGACCAAGGCAGCTAGCACAGTGTGCCCAAAGCATCCAGTGATGGGTCTCTAGCACCTGAAACAGACTGGGAACACACAGGGCCCAACTCGTCCCCAGTGCATCCAGAATGTAGCGTTTCATTGTGCATGACTTCAGCACAAATGGTTTCATTGTGCATGACTTCAGCACAAATGTTCACTTCCTGCACAGGTTTCCGAGTCGGCTGACACACGTTCCCTCTCCTCCTGCCTGACTTATTTCTCTAGACTCCTCTTCCAAATGACAGGGGAAATGGCCTCTGGAAGGCAGGATACTACTTTGCAAAAATAAATGGGTACCATAAACCAACCTGCTGGAGGTCTAACCCTGGAAGGCCACCAAGCCTGGCACAACTTAGAACATGTGCATGTATGCGCAGGCTGAGCAGTGGGGGCATCATTTCAGAAAGACTGACCTGGATGGAGAGGATAAAGCTGAGGTGTAGCCTGAGCCACAGATGAGGAGTCTCACTGGAACAAAAGTTCTACACCCAGAACACACGGGTTTAGGAACTGGTGAGTGGCGTGAACCGTTGGCAGGTGCTGCTGGGAGAAAAGGGATGAAAACCGATGCCAGGCTCATAGGTGTGAACAGTGTGGCCAGAATGCTCTCCTTGCTGTGGAGCCTGGGGTCGGACTGGACCATCACCTCCTCCTTTCATAGTCTCAAATTACAGTCTGTAGTATCCTGTGCTGTCAGAGAGAACGTTCGACCCCCTTCTCTTTAAAATTAAATATGCCTTTTATTTCCTTTCTTTTTTTTTCCCCTTAGCACACACAACAGAGTGAACTTGTTAAGAAATAGAAATAATCAAGGCCCTCCTCTGCACAAGATCCTGCTCTAGCTTCCCTGAAGATTCTTCCTGGGTTCTGGTGCTGAAATGAGTGGGGAGCCTCCTGTCTTTGGTGCCAACTTCAGGGATAACCTGACTCAAGCTAAGAGCCAGAACTGGAACAACACTGTAAACAACACTTGCTACGATCTACTGAGCTATTGCTTTGTGTCAGGTTCCTCATTGCACCATTGTCCTCAACAAACCCTCTCATCTATCCCGAAGATGTGACCAGCCGGTCATGTCCTTTGAGTTCATTGAGTTTAAAAACTGAGTTCAGCAAAAAGTGACATGAAAAGCTTTCAGCTTTTCCCATCGTCCCACTCTCTGACCTAGTTCTCTCTAGTCACCTGACAAACTCAAACTCACCATTTAGATCTTAGGTCTTCCCTGAGCCCCTGGTCTGAGATGACCTTGTTCTGGGGTCCCTGTACTTACTCTCCTCAGCCTGGCACTTCCCACATGTGGCTGCCTGGTCATCCCACTGGGGCTGTGATTTCCAAGAGGACAGAAGCCCTGTGCAGTGCTGTTCCCTAGTGCTGCGTCTAACATAAGAGAGATCCAATAAATGCTTGTGAGCTGATCTGATACAGGGACTGGGGAAAGAATCTAAAGTTACCCAGATCTGTCTAAGAAGTTGAAGTCATAAACTGATATATTGTGAAAAATAAAAATGAACTTTACCTAGAGAATTTTGTAGTAATGAATCTGAACTTCCTGACCCCCGTGGAGAGGCTGCACTAAGGGGGCGTGGCAGGTGACTGAAGGGTGGGAGCCCCCTTCTATGCAAGTCAGCTATCAAAACACCCTGCTGGAAGTGAAGGCAGACCCTCTATGGCCTCCCAGCCCCCTCTGCCCAGTGCTACAAACCCTGCCTTACAGGAAGGGACTGTGAAACCTCAAGCTTTTGCCTTGAAATTAGAGGCATCTAAACCTGTAGCTTAAAGAACTTTTGCCACATGTAATTATTGACCTGAGACATCAGTCACCTTCAAAATTTCTGTGCTGACAGAGGGCAAAAGAAAAGCGTCTAGAATATCAAAAGGTAAAGGGTCCAGATTAAAAAGGGCGATGCAAGGAGGGCTTTCCCCAAATCGTAGCCTTTAATTGACTCCAGTCTCTCTTGAGTACTTTGGCCCCCTTTGTCAGCACACTGGGAGGCAGGATGGGCTCCGGGACACCAGTAACTCACTGCAGGCCAGTGGGGCCAACCGGCCACATTCCCCCAAGAAACCTGGCCTGACTGCCATGCTGGGTGCCACAATCAGCGTCTAAGAACAACACGTCTGCTGAAAGAACAGTCTTCGAAGGGCTTGGTGCATAGAGGTGGGAGATTGGACCCCCACCCTTGTGTCCCAAAGTGACAGATTCCAAAAAAGCATCTAGAATATCAAAGGGTGAGCTATCAGGCCTGGGACTTGACAAAGCCTGGGTCACAGGGAGCCTGGCTGGCTGGAGTTTTTAATTTGAAAATCAGTTGAGTAAATTTCATAGCTCATTCCTTCAGGTTTTTAGCTTGCCTATCAGTGAAGCGGTTCTGAAACAGTTCTAGCGTCTCTGTGCTCACCCCCACTGTAGAGCAGGGGCATATCTTTAAACAATACAAGACCCTTCTTCCCACAGAGGCTGCCTGCTATAGCCTTCAGTTTCTATCTAGTCCGGAGGCAACTTTGTTCTGTTTCAGATTGGATGGAAAATGAAACAACAACAGCAACAAACAAAGCAAAACATAAAACAGAACCAGAGCAACTCCTAGAGAAAAGTCTTAGTAACTTTAGTCTTACTTATACTGCATGGAGAACACAGGTAATAGGGCACTTGTTTTCACATCTTTTTTTTCCCCCTCTCATTTCATTAGCATTTTACTTTTCTGCAAAGTCCCTAAAAGAATCCAAGAGCTTTTGAACCACAAATGAAGTCCTACCACCTCAATATGTTTCCCTCGTAGGCATGAGAGAGGAAGTAGGAAGGCCAGGCTGAGAGTGATCAGCAGGTCACATCATTTGAGTTCATTTAGTGTAAAAACTGGTACCCATATGAATGTCAAACAGAGAAATCTAAATAACTAAAACCTGTTGTGTGGTTATTGGCAGACTATCATCTCCTCTCTGGGTTTCTGTCCCCAGTTTTTTTCTCTCTTTCTCTTTTTCCTATCAACCGTGGGACTTTATTGGGCAGAACGCAGCCCCCTCTGGTTGCTGGGCTGCTTATTAAATGTGGATGAATGTCAATGTCACCCAGCTCATTAATAATTGATTTCCAGCCCTGTCTCTATTTGCAGAGCAGAAGCCACTTACAGAGTCTATTATTCCAACTCTGTGTGTGGGTCACAGGGCCAAAGAGGTTCCACCAGGGGTAACCTTTGTTGACAGCGATCACTATGGCAACTCCACACATCTTCGGCCTCAACTCAGAAGTCCAAGAAGGTGCTGAGTCCTGCCCTGCACTGGGGACTGGGTTGGAGGAGGCTGAGCTAAATGGCTATATGAGCAACACTGCTGGCAGAATGGAATTTTTCCGTTTTAATTTTTGGTCTTTGTCAAACGCCATCCCGTTCCTTAAGGAACAATTTTGGAAGCCCCAGTGGAAAAGGACATTTTCAGATTTAAAAAACAAAACCCTGTTTTTCTTTTTGTCTCCTCAGGCAAAAAAGAAAGACAAAGTAAATCCCTCTCTGGCTGCACTTAGGTCATTTTAAGTCAATGAAACCTATATAATCCCGGAATAACCAATTGTTTCTTTTTTACCGACCAAAGGCTGCAAGCTTAGACGGGAAGAATTACTGTTTTGCTTTTAACCACCTATTAATATTTTGTCCTACCAGCCACGCTTCCTCTATCCCTCTACCCCTTCTTTGAAGATTTCCCCCCACTAAATTAATGTTTAACAATTAAATGAAGCCAACGGAGAGTTTTGAAAGATCCACACAATTACGGATTGGGTGGGCGTGCAGAGCCTTTAATTTAAGTGGGAAATGTTTCCCAAATTATGGCCTGAGACCTCACAGCTAATTACATAATTTTCTGCATCTGAAAAAACATAAACTAAGAAAACGCAAATAGAATCACACTGATAATGAGAGAGAAAAACCTGGAAGTTGATCTGGCTATTATTTTAGAAAATAGAGCTACTAGACATTATGAAGGACTAGCCTATAAAGAAAGCACAATGTTAGAACTCCACGTGTTTAGAGAGATCATCTGTCCCATGTTTGTGAAGCTGAGGCAGGATGTTTGATTAAACTGGACCATTGTGTCCAAATACGTTTGCGAGGTAGTGTATATTTCACCAGTGCTTGGAGGTTTTCTATGGCACATTTTCATACTGAAATCTGTACTCCATCCTGCAGTGAAACAACATATTCAACTTTGTTTAGCCCAGATTTTTCTGGGAATACTTATTTAAGTAATGTTTATTGACATAATTAAAGATATTTAAAAACACCTATTTCAAATAAATAATACTGATTTAATATTTCCTGTAGGGAATTTTTTTGTTCCCTTTAAGTAATCATCATAAGCCTGTGGAACCTGTGTTTCTCAGAATAACACTTCAGGAAATGCTGATGGAATCCCATAACTTATAAACAAAGATAATGAATCTCAGAAGGAGGATGGGATTTGCTAAAGGCTTCAGGGGTGTCTTTGTGGGTACTTGGAAGTAAAGGCCGAGACATCAATGGGATGGTCTTCAGGTCCACCATGGGGATAAGACAATACACTTTTCTGTGACCACTTGGGATGACTATGCTTTTTCTGGGAGAAGACAGAAGGCACTTGGAAACCAGGATGAGGTGCTCAGGGCGGCTGGGCACCAGTATCCAGAAGAGGTGCCCATTGAGCATCTATGTGGTTTTTCACACTTTGCTCTTGTACTCTGGTTGATGATAGCTTGGCATGGCAAGAATGTTCCAGACTGTGAGTTAAAGGGCTAGGCTGGTGCTCTTTCAGACTGAGCCTTACTATAAAGTATTGATGGTGAGCTGGCAGTGAGTTAGGCCTAAGACCTAGCCTATATTTATAACAGGGAGAAGAAAACATAAGACTAAATGAAAGCTTGGCCACTGACTTACTGTTTGAACTCAGGATTTGCCTTC
Source organism: Uropsilus gracilis (assembly GCA_004024945.1). Taxonomy (NCBI): domain Eukaryota; kingdom Metazoa; phylum Chordata; class Mammalia; order Eulipotyphla; family Talpidae; genus Uropsilus; species Uropsilus gracilis. The sequence goes on along the minus strand of PVHY01000151.1, from coordinate 255,860 downwards.
TTATCTGATGCCCTAGATTCCTCGTTGATAAACTGAAAGAGGTGAACCCACCCAGTATCTTGACAGTTCCTCCCAGCTTTAACATTCTTTCCCCTGCTCTCCCAGGAGTGACACTCAAAGCCACATTCACACAATGACTATACCATGAATGGCTGCTTTTAAAGTCAAAATCCTCTTCTCTGGGAAAGAATCCTCTTTGTTCCTTTAAAGGTCAGTTCAGACCAGCACCCCACAGACCAATTGCTTATGCAAAGCTTATGCTTTTCCTGGGAGTCATCTAGGGCAGTTCTGTGAGGATTTGGTGATTCCTTACCCTCTTGGGAGACCCTCAGATCACAGCTTCTCTTGTTAGAGTCTGACTCTCCCACGATGTGTGAAGAAAGCAAGAGGAGGTGAGATCAACATAAAAATATCAAACACATATACATTAAGACTTAAGTTTTCTTTGGAAGAGAATTCAGAAACTCAGAAAAGTTAGGTCCCAAGTTCAGTTCCAGCTCAGATCTTTGTCTCAATCAAAAGTCCCCATTTCTGAAATATTATCTGTGCAAAAACAACTTTATTCAGGACACCAAGCCGTGAAGTCATCAAGTCTTGAAAAATATCAACCTCCCTAACCACCATCTGTTATGCAAACTACTTGCTATGTACAAGGTTGCTAATTTTTTTTGGCCAGAACTTTACATTCTATGCTTTTAAAAATTAAGATGACAAACAGTCCACTTTTATAAAGACCTTGAGTTAGTCAAAAACATTCTGGTTCCCCCTTAGGTTCCAGCAAACCACAGCTCTGACTTGGGGTCTCAGGTTGTCAAGCCACACCACTGGTGCTTGCTCTGGATCCTGCATCCCCCAGCTGCCAGAGCAGTGGTGGTGGGGACCTGAGAAGAAAAGGAATTGGCCTTCCACTGTAAATAAGCTAGGGATGGCTATTCCCAGTCTTGGCTCTTATCTGGCTTATGCAAGTGATTATCTCTGGTACGGAAGGTTCACAGGACAGTTCAGTGATTCATCAAGAGCAGCTTTCATAATCTTTATTTTGACTTCTTCAATGTAAAAACTGGCCATTTCTCGGCACAAATAATTTATAGAATCCAAAAATGCACAGCTAAGTGTCCACACAAATGGGTTATCTAGAAAGCCAGACAAGGACTGTCTTTAGAGTTCAGATGCAGATAATAATCCAAGTAGGGATGTTTTTGCCCTGGTTAGTTTCACAAGTGTTGAAAATAGATAAGTCAGTCAGCTCATATGCCAACTCAGTATCCTACTGATCAGTTTGGACTCATCAATTCAGTCCAAAATATACTGAGTGTATAGACTTGAAAGACTCTTCAAGGTTTACTCAATTTTTATACCAAGTTTACACCAATTTTGTACCAAGTTTCTATACTTAAGCAAAGTCACCCTTTCCTGAGCATCTACTATTTTCCAGGCACTATGAAAAGCAACGACATACATCACATCTAATCCTCACGGTAATCCTGCACAGTCGATATTTTAAAACTTATTTGATAGTCAAGGCACCTGGAACTCAGAAAATCTAAAAATTATTTCAAGATCCCAGGGCTTGTATATGAAAAAGCCAGGGTTTGAATCCAAGTGTGCAAAGCTAGGTTCTTTCCCCCATGTCCTGCCAAAGATTCCAGGGCTGGTTCTTTTAAATATAGTAGAGATGGTGATTATCCCTACTTCCCTTGCCACTGGAACTTCCAAACCTAAGACCAGGGGAGACTGTATTGAAAAGAGAACCTTGCCCAAGATGGCAAACATGTTCCTTGTCTCTGCCTAGACAGCTATATTTGCCAGACTGGGTGAAGAGAGCTGGGGTCTGGAGCTATGCACACCTGTGGTCTGTGGAGAATGGTGGTGTCTACAGCATGTACTTTCTGACTCTCAGTTATAGGAAAATGTCTAAAATCCCCTTCCCTTGTTCTTTCTCAGTTTTTCTGTCTTGCCCTGAAAAAGCAACACTTAATGAGTCCATGATACACATACCCAAACTTTACTTTCCTAAGGATTTACTCTAATTATTCAAGAGTAGGAAAAAGGATGGCACAGATCTTCCTTCATGGAAAAGTGAGGGACCCTTTGTGGCCCCCATTGACTGCCCTTTCTTACTGACAGGAGGTCTGGCTCAGCCATTTCATTTAAACGACCCTCAGTTTTCCAACAGTAGATGAGAGAGCTTTGCCTGACACCAAAAGGAATATTCAAAAACTTCTCCCCACCTTCAAAAATGGGTTCCACTGAGGTTCGGCACTGACCTTCCTTTTGCATTCCTATTTCCTCCCAGAAAGGCAACTGGCCTGCCTAAGTGAGCATACATTACCAGGATTGGCTTCCATCCCTTAGAAAAGGGAACATTTTATAGGGAGTATTCTGGGCTGGGTCACTGGGGTGATCGCCTAGATGCCCTTTTTGCTCAAAGTTTTTATATTGCCACTACTCCTCCATCAGCCTGAGAGGATTCTTTCTCCTGGCCTGCCTTCCTGCCTTCCTGCACCCACTGTGTTTAATCTGTCCTTCTGTCTGTCCCTGAACTCCATCAGACCTCAGCTCAGGGAGGAGTGGAAGAACAAGGCTGAAAAAACAACAGGGGCTGTTGAGGAGTCATTTGGGAGGGGAGCAGCAGCCAAGGGCTGTCCACGCGTAAGCAGTCAAATATCTAAGCTCAGAGGGGCAGCCTCAGCCTGATATTGCTATCAGCCAATAATAGTGAGAGCCAGAGCTTAGACTAATAGGAAGAAATACAAAATGGGAATGTTTCGGCTGGACATCAAGAAAAACATCCTGATGAAAAGGGAAGGTTCCCACGTGGGGGGATGTTCTCATAACGAGTGAGTGGCCAGGTCACTACTGTGCTCTCCCCCAGCTCGACTCCAGGGCAGTTATAAACAGGGCACACTGCCTGGGGCGGTGTGAGGCTGGCCTCCTTCCAGTTTCTCTTCCCTTGGAGAAGACCCTGGAGTGGGGTATGTTGATGATGCAGCTGACTGTTAACCTTGATTGCAAGAATCAAGAGGTAACTAAGGCTACACCAAGGAAATGGGGCTTTGGGGGAAGGATTTTGCTATAGGATATAGGATGGGAAAGTGCATACTGGGATGCCGTATAACTCCTCTCTCCTCATAACTCCAGCTTGCAAGACACGGTTCCCTGATCTCTCTTGCCTCATGTTTTTACATCTTATGACTAATCACTTAACTCTCTTTAGCACTTAATCCAGATTCCCAAGTATAAAAACCTGACTGGCTCATTGCATTGGTTTCTGGGAAGCCAAGTTGCAGGTTCCACACAGGTCATGAGGTTACTGCCAGTGGTTCAGGTGTCCAACCCTTATTCAAATGGCGATCTGAGACCCAGCTGGGAAGTGGATGTGACATGTGGCCCCTTGGGCAGTAGAAATCATGGATGGGGGCGGTTTCTTTCGAAAGAGAGGTGGGTTTTCAACTATCATGAGACCTGTCTAGGACTCCCTTTTCCTCCTCTTCTCAGCACATAACTCTCAGTTCTTCAAGTTCCATGTTTCAGTCTCCCCATTGTTTAGACCCCCCCCTCCCTCCTGATCTCCAAAGCTCTCCTGCCAGAGTTGGGTAAAGGTTCAGCAGATGGAAAAAAGGCTACATTCCCACTCACACATATGGCCCAGTGATTGACTACAGGGTTTATTGGGCCTCAACAACAGCCTTTTATCGGTGACGGATGTGCCATTTGTTCCCCTTTCCCTCCCATTGGGACCACATCCACCTTTTGCTTCTGGTTGTGAAGAGGACAATCTTTTCCCCACCTATGATGCTGCCTGGCTCCCCCACCTCCATATCAATGGAGGGGAAGGAAGGGGCATCCTTTTAGGAATAGTTTCCTAGTGGGTTATTTGTTTTCCTTTCACTTATCAGTCATTTAGGATACATCTGAATTCCAAAATGCCAAATGCTGGCTCCTTGCTTGGTACATCTCAGATTCATGAAAGAATTCAACTTAACAGGGAACCCCTTAAAATCAAGGAGTTACTTCTGAGACCCTTGGGACTGAGGAGAGGCAGGAAGGCAATACAACCTTCACCATGATTCAAACATCACTACACAAATCCTCACGGTGTGCTGGACACTCTGTTATGGCAGGATGCTAATCCTGTTCCTATCTCTCCCTTCTCCCCCTGCTGTGTTCTCCAAAACACACCGCTATGGCTGTCACCTCCCCAGACCCTCCACAAGCCTAGGAGATAGGACTCCTTGTCATCTCCTATTGCTCATCCTCACTGCCAAGGTTGCCATATCTCTCTCTTACACTCCAGGTATCCTAACAGAGCTCCTGCCTTCTGCCTTGGCATTCTCTCCGCCCACACTCTAACCCCAAACAGCAGCTGGGGGCTCCTTCTAAGAGGCAGATCCAGTAATATGGCTCTCTTGGGAGGGACTGAAGGATGAAATGGTGAGAAGCACTGGAGGCCCAAGGATGGGCTGCGAACACTGAAGTCCTACTGGAGGCCTATGAGCTGTGGAGTTCTGGGTTGGAGGGCTGCTCAGGGTGATGCCGCCTGAGAATCACAGAGCAATTTGTCCTCTTATTGTGATGCCCTGAGACGGCTCAGAGCATGGCTGGATGACCAGGGGTCTCGCTGCTTCTGGAGAAATCCAAGGGCAGCAGAAGCAGATCACCTGAAGAACCCTGAGTCTCTATTTTCCATGTACCCTTCAGGTCTCTGAACTTTCACTGGCTCACAACAGCACAACCACGATTACTGCAGAAGTAAAGATGGACAGAAGTGGAGCAGAAGTGATGACCCAGAGGCAAGTCATCAGGCAGTGTCACAGCTTCTGCAAATAAGGAGGGGGCCAAAAACACCTGAAGAGGTGTGTTGGGAGTCTGTACACTTGACTTCATGGTTTACATCATGGAAACAAGAATAATGATGGCAACATCCACCCTTGGGCCCCGACCCTGGCCTCACTGTTGTTCCCTCACTGACCAAGCTTATCTTGCCTTCCCTGTTCCCTCTGCTGGGAGCATACTTCCCTCACCTCTGCCTATTTCTTTGTTCCAGATCACATTCCCAGGGACCTTCCTTGCTCACCTTATTAATCCTGCTCCTATCTCTCCCTCCTCCCCCCTGCTGTATTTTCTAAAGCACAACTGCATCATGTCAGATGCAACGCACCATTTCCTTACTTATATGAATTGTCTGATGCCTCCACTGGAATTCAGATGCTTAAGAGGACCAGAATTTTAGTCTATTTTGTTTACTGCTCTATCTCCAGGGTCAAATGCAGTGCCTGGCACAAAAAAGTTGTTCAATAAACTATTTGTTACCATCACAACACTACTCAAAACCAGATGTTGTGGTTCTTCCCATTTCATAGATGAAAAAACTGAGGCTGGGGGGAGAGTAAGGAACTACCTTAGCACAAACAGTCAGCAGGTAGTAGAAAAGTAGGATATGTGTGTGTGCAGGTCTCTAACACCTGAGGGCAGATTCCTTCCTACTCCAACTCCACCACTTCAATTACGTGGTAAGCAAGGATTTGGGCTTATTCATCAAAGTTCATCCTCCTGAGGTCGAAAAGTTGTGTAAGTGCATAACCATTCTCTTGGGAGAAGCAGCTGGTAGTTTGCACCCTCAATTTAGAATGAGAGTTTGGATCCTGCTTTTTCCACTCAGCACTGGGAACCCCGGATACTTCTCAACATCTCTGAGTCTCTGCTCTGCTGCAAAACAGGAACAATAATCATGCCTCTCCCTAGGGGCAGAAGGATCCAGCTGGGATGCATGCAAAGGGCTCTCTGGGTGCTTGGCACAGAGTGAACCCTGGCCTTTATTACTGTGGTCATTCTGTGGAATCCCAGCATAGTTCCCCCACGTCAGCTCTGCTCTGTCCAGTTCCCCCTGCACTGACTCCCCTGCCCTGGCTCACATTATCCTCTAGATCAGTCAGGTCCGGATGGTTCAGCCTTTGAGAGGCGGGGTAGGGCCCAGCGGACCATGTTTGCAGCCCGGCAAATGTTCCTGGAGCCTTGTTTTTTGTTCTGTTGCTGGGCCATTTGTTTTTATAGCTTATCGTTTCTGCAGGGGGGCTTTGAAAGGCTGCCATTGCTCCAATGGATGTTTCCGGTTCGCCTCCATCAAGCCACATTTAATGAAAACCAGTTTAAGGTCTTCTTTCTCATAAAATGTCTCATTGTTGTTCCAGCAGCTCCTCTTTGGAAATAATGAAGATGAACGCTCCCTCCGTGGGGGTAGCTCGAAACACTCAGCCGCAGGAGAACTGTGCTTAGTCCCCAAGAAGTTTCAGAGGCCTGAGGAGGAAAACAAATCTGCAGCCTCTACTAGGGAGGGGAAAAGCAGGAGTCTCGGAATCCTGAATGCTGGAACTGCCCCCCTCCTCCCCCAAGGGACTGTCAAACCAAAGAATTCTTGCTGCTGAAAGGGTATTCCACAAGCCCCTCAGCAAGCACCTGAGGTTCAGAGAAGTCAAAGACTTGGAGTCACACAGCGGAGTTGGGCTGATTGAAGCAGAATTGAGAACAGAGGACAGTTACCCTGGTCCCCATCCAGAGCACTGACTGCTCTGGAAGTCTCCACGAGACTGGCCAGAGCACCTTCCTCGGGCTGCCAGCCCAGGCCAGGGGCAGGGATGCCTGATAAAATTCTGATAGATTTGCAAGGAGCTCAAGGCCAGTTTTACATATATCAGGAGAACGCTGAGTACAGAACACCAGGATGGTTGAGGTGTGCTGAATGCCAAGTTGATTCACCTCACCGTGTGGGTCAGGCAGTCGGTGGTTCCCAGCTGATGGGAACATCCAGGCATGAGATTTGGTGCTCGCTAAATATGCTACCCCAGAAAGATTGATAGTAATGTTCTTCTGGAGATGCAGCTGTTTTCTCCTTGCAGATTATGTCTGTGGTAATAAGTCACTTCAGAACTACTCTTCAATTGATTTTATCAATTGTTTCAGTAGATAAAAGGGTTAAATGGAGAGGTTTAATTTGGGTTCTTTGCAAAACCAATGCAGACTTTTCTCCTCTCTCAGTGCCCATGCACACTACTGAGATGCCCATCATTCTATCTGCCATTCTTGCTGTCACTTATATCCTTCTATCCCGGGCTGGAAAACAAAAGCAGGAAAAAATAACCATGCAAAAGCCTGCCATGTGGACTTGACACTGTTCACAGATGCCTGTCAGGAAGGAGGCAATGGGGAGCTGAGCTGAGGGTGGAAGGGCTGAGATGGGAGTGAAGGCAGTGAAATTCTCAGTTCTAAACCTCAGATTCAAGAGCTGTTTGGCTGGTAACTCAGCCTTGCTGGAACTCAGTTTTCTCCTTTCTAAATGCAGAGGTAGGCTTAAATGAACGGGCAAATATGCAGTGTTTACTTGGGCACAAGCAGGCACCATCCCCTTGCAGGAGTGGATGGGACAGTGGGAAACTGTGAGCATTCCTGCACCATGTCTCCATCCAAGGCAATGTTGTATTTCAGAATTGGAGATCCTCAGCAGCCAGATGGTCCATTTCTCAAGAGAAACCCCAAACCTAGATTTTTATGTCACCGACCAAATTGTTAAATCTTGGCAACAAAAGCAGATGCCTGAGACAATGTGCACGCAGGTAAAATAATACTTTTACTGATTTCTAAAGTCACCAGTATTAAGTCTATGATGCATATTTATTACAGAAACACAGTGTGTGTGTGTGTGTGTGTGTGTGAGACACAGGAAATGGACTGTGGCTGCACAAGACAGGATTCACTACTTCAAGGACCTATCATCTCCAGGTTTGATGTCTTTGTTGATGAAATGGGATGCCCCTACCTGTCCTGCTGTTCCACCAAAGTGGAGTGAGGATTAAACTGGGTCCCTTTCACACAAAGACTTGCTGAAGGGTGAAGCGTCAAGCCCTGGCTATTCTCATGATCTAGAAAATACTTCTCATCACTGGGGACCCTGAGGCTTAAACCTGGAATTAAGTAGTTGTCTCCCAGACTGCCCTCCCCAAGCAAAATGCCTGAAACAATATGGAAACCAGATGGGGAGCAAATTCCGCCTCACCTTTTTTCCCCCCTGGTGCTTTTGTAACTTTTCAAAGTTGTTTAACATTCATGAGTGCTGATATCACTAAACTCACAACTTTCCTGAAAGGCTGTTAGATCAGGTACTGTTCCATTACAGATGGAGAAACTGAGGCTCAGAGATAAGAATGATTGTACTAAGGCCCCGGAGAAAGTAAGTGGGATGAGAGAGAGATCCTGGCCTAGATGGCAGGCAAGCCTTTCTGGGTGGCCAGCTGCTGGCAAATGATACACCTTTTTAAATACAGGCTTAATGCAGAGTCCTGCCATCAGCAAGTATGAAGGCAGCTGAAGCATCTTGGTAAATATGTTTTCCAAGGCAATAGTAGCAGTAAGAGAAGCAGCCTCTTGCCTGGAGACCTGCTGTAGCTGCCCTCTTGGGCTCCTTAAAAGTTTGATCAACCCATTAAAAGCCCTAAAGTCCAGGCCATATTCCCAAAGGACAATCAGACTGGCTCTTTCTGTTTTTCTCAAACACACCCACATAATCTTAATAGAAAACTTTTCCATGCCGTCTACTGTCCTCCTGGTCTGGACCATATTCTTCTTGGTCTTACAGCCTGATGTTTTTGCTCCTCTGCCCTCTGGTATTTTTCATGACCTTGCTCTGTCTCCCTCTGAGGCATTTTTGCCTCCTCACTGTCTCTTCAGGGTCTTGTCCTACCAGATCCCCCACTCAGCTCATGCATCATGATCTCTGGGTGCCCTCCCTGAAGCTGCCTTTCTTGGTCTTATTCCTTTGCTCCAGATCCTGCATAAAATCATAGTCCTTGAACTGAAAGTCCTTATCCCAGTGTGTGATTATCTGCTTGGAAGTATGATGGTGTCAGTTAATTCTAGCTCCTCTGCTAGAACGTAAGCTTCCAAAGGCAGGATTTCATTGCTTTGCATTCAACACCATCACTCCTACAGCAGCAGTTGTATAAAGTTAGTATTCACTGAATCAGCACACACATAAATCTAATAATCTAGTAAATCAGGTTATAATATCTCATGTCATTCTCTCCAAATTCCATGAAGCAGTTGCTTTACATTGCCCCTTGCTCTAAGTAGGGAGATTGAGAGTCTGAGAACAGTGACTTGCCCACAGTCACATAGTAAGTAAGAGATGGACAAGGGATTGGGCCCGAGGACTGTCTGATTAACAATCTTTTAAACGTACACTATTTTACAAAAGTAATATAGTGAATTCCATATTAGAATCAACAAGAGGATGTGTGTACATGTGTGAGTGTGCGTGTGTGTGTGTGTGTGTATAGAAGCTAGAGACACCAGCAAACACAGGGAAGAGCCACAGTTGACTAGCAGAATTCCTTTTTGCTCATAGGTCAGTGTTCATTCTATTAAATCCTTCAACCGATTGGCTGAGGCCCACCCACACTATGGAAGGTGATCTGCTGTATTCAAATTTCACTGATCTAAACATTATTTTCATCAAAAATAAAAAGCCCTTCACAGAAACATCTAGAATAACATTTGAAAATGCTAGGTCACCATGGCTGAGTCACACTGACGTATAAAAGTCAGTACCTCCATGTACCCATTACTCAGATTCAACCTTAATCAAGAAGTTCCTAACATTTGCTTCAGTTGCTCTCTCTTTTGTTTTTCTGTTTAAGTATTTTGAAACATACCACTTAACCTGTATCTTATATTCTAACCTGCTGTGAACTCAAGCCTACCCAACTATATGTGTGGTCACAGTCCCCAGCACCTTTAAGAGTGCCTCCACTGCCTGTAGGAGAACCTGACTTCTCAAAATGCTGAGAGGGGACCCTGGGGGAAAATTTTCTTTGCCTGGAAGGTGAGGTCTGATAGCAAAACAATTTCCTGGATCTGACTGAGGAACCTTCACTATGATCTAGCAAGTCTGGGCTTGGGTGGGGATAGGGGAGGGATGAAGACTTGCACCTCCCTCTCAGAAAAGTCACTTGGGTGTTTTTTTTCCACAGCCACTTATTGTTCTCATTTCAAGTCATCCCCCCTCTCTGCCTGGGCCCTGCCTGTTTATGACTTTCTCTTTCCTCTTCCTCTCCCTCCTCCTCCCCCTCATTCTCCTCAGGCTTTGAGGGGTCTGGACTTTTGAACACTAGAGAAAGGAACCCATTTAATCTACTGTATTTACAAGCTTCGTAAATAAGGTACAGTGAGTGAATCATGGAAAAAATGTACTTTATGTGAAAAAGTTCATTATATGATTTTGTTCTATTAAAACTGTCTGGTACAACTAACTTCACCCAAAACATTTAAAAGAGAAAACAAGAGAGAAAAGAAAGGGACCCCTGAAAAGGCCCATTGGTGTAGACATCCCATAATTCCACATGGCATTCAGATAATTTCTGTTGGTTTAAAAACATCTCTGAGTGGCATTTTCTTCTAAGAAGGAGCTACAGGGACTCATTTCATTCCTTCTAGGAATCTTCTCCTTCAAAAGAAAAAAAAAATTTTTAATTATTCAAGTGGATTTAGGAGAGAGTCAAAACTGACCAAGTGAAATTAATTTTCTTTAGTGATTGAGTAATTTGTAATCATTCTTCTACTTCAGCGTCATTTTGCTTGGCTTTTGTAACAATAATTTTGTGTTGTTATGATTGTGGTGCTTCCAGTTTTTTCTATTTTTTTCTTATGATGATAACTATGGCGAGTTATTAGAACGCACCAAGCACTGTGCTGAACGCCCTACATTAATAATTTTGTTCAGTCCTCACCAGAGTCCCAGGAGGATGCAGACGCTTTGCAGGGTTAAGTAACTGACCCAGTCGTAGCTAGGAAATGATAGCACTGAGAGTCGAAACTTTGCTTCATTTAAAGTCTAATTTTCTAGGTAAAAAAAGATGACAAAAGACTAAGACTGTGCTAATAGTTGTAAAACTGTCTGTAGGAGGCAGGAATATGGGTAATTCTGGGTTTCTTCTTTGAACTTTATTAAAATTTTCAGTGTTTCTATAATGAATTATGGAGTGGTGCTCGTACAACTGTGGGGGAAATTATATAATCTTGCCTCGGTTTAGTTAAGGAAAACTGGATGTCTTTTATAAAGTGCCTCAATACCTCCATGAGGAAATAACACAAAATTAGCATGAACACAAAGGTGCACACCAAGGTGGACACAGAGCACCTGTCCAATTCTTCACCCTGAATATGTGTGGTAACCCCTTCCTTTCTCTGGACCTCAGCTTTCTCATCTGTAAAATGAGACTGATCGATTGATGTTTCAAAGGACCCTCTGCCTAAAAACTTCCAACACCCCTTTAATGGTTTATGAAATAACATACAAAGTCTCTTTGAACTCACTATTCAAAGATACCGCTTCATGGGATTTCAAGCTATACTTAACAGATAGAAAGGGCTTGTAGGTATTTTCCATTCTTATATCAAATCCTTTTATTACTTACTGAGGAAGCACAGTGGAAAGGAAAGGTTTCAGTGAGAGAGGGCATCCTTCTAGCAATTTGGATACCAGGACCCCAAGATATGACTGGCAGTCTTTCTAACAATTCCAGCACAACTGTGTGAACAGGCCGGAAGGGATTAGTAGCCTAGCTAGAGCTGGCCTCCTTGGAACGGTGACAAAAGACACACCTGATTTTGGGAGATATTAAATAAATGATACCCTTTCCTGAGGTATGAGGGTCTCAGGGAGATGTGTCTGTTCTTTTCTTCTGCAGGAAAAGACTTGGCATCTCCATCAAGGATAAAACAAAGGTACTTGGAAGTTGCGGGACTGATTTCTTTCTCCGCAGCTTTCAGCGAGTTGGGTTTCACACACGTATCCCAGGTTGCAGGTTGGCCTTGTCTTACACCAGGCAGGAGGAGGGGGGAATGACTGTGCTAAACTCCTGTTAGAGGTCTGGGTGTTTAGGACTGAGGGACTGGGAAACATCTCTCTGCCCAGGACCCAAGAGAGGCAGCAGCTGCTCGGCAGGTGAAGCCTTTAGCTCACACCCACCCTGGGAAAGGAAGGAAGGGAGCCCTGGGCTGCCTGTGAGGTGGGGCTGTACACGGACCGGAGTCCTAGCTCCCAGACAGAAATCTCACCAGTGATAGTGTAGATTCCCTTTCCCACCACCACACCCAGTCACCTGGGGAAAGTCAGCACCAGGATAAGGCAGAAAGTCAGAAAGTCAATATCAGGCACAAATAACAAGAATAATGCTAATAATCTAAGATTCGCCACCCTTGCTAACAGGACCATCAAGGGCATTTGTTTCTAATTAAACACCAAATCCCTAAACCTTTCAACTCTGCATCCACGACTACTGTAAATGTTTATGAAAAATGGGAAATTCTCGTTTAATTCAAACCATGCCAGAAATGCATTTTCGTTGTCTCAACTGGCGGAAAAATCCTATCAGTCCCAGTTTAGCACATCTGAGCTTTAAATTAAGAAAGGCAGCAAGCCTGCAAGAAAAGCTAAGTTCCGGGCAAGACCTTTGAGGAAACGCATTTCCTCTTTACTACCAGCCCTCAAATGGGCCTGCAGCAAAAGCTTCTTCCGGAAAGAGAAATGGGTGCCAGAGGTGCTAACATTTGGGGAGAGTTAAGGGCCTCAGACACCTTAGAAGTAGATTGGGTTACCCAGCAAGATGCTCGTTAGTGGAAGTTCTGGGACAAGGTGATTGGATCAACTTCTTACCACCTCAGGGATCCTGGGCAAAGTAGTGAGCAGTTTCCAAATTTCAGAATCTTCAAGGGTCAAGAAGTAAGCCAGCCCTACAGTGTGACAGCAAGCATACCTGGCACAGTTTCTGACTTGGGGAAACTGCGGGCCAGGTAGAGAAGCAGCAGGAGTCACACATTTCATTCCTGCCCAGCTCTAAGATACCCTTGGTAGTCCCTCTGTTTTCCTGTCAGTAAACACCCTTAAAGTTGCTGATTGATCTCTACTCAGTGAGGAAGCAGGTGAGGGAGGAAAGGTTTCAGCAGAGTGAGGAGGCCTTTCAACAATTCCAACCTAACCATGCCTGAGAACCCCTCGAACTCAACTATCTCTCCAAATCCCACGCCAGGGGTCACAAACACCCAGAGGCAGTACCCCTGATAACCACACGGTGCTGAAGAAATTCCCAGGGCAGGAAGGACTTCTGCTTTCTTAATCAGAGGATGGAAGTCCTCTCTTGGAAACAAGCACTTCATTTTGGCTGAGAAAGACAGAACAAGAAAGTTGCCTCAGGGACTCATTTAACTGCATTTCCTAACTCTTCATCTATCCTTAAAAAGTCGGGGATTTCCTATGCACGTCTTTAGGGGAGAAGGTTAGGACCTAAAATGGGGGGCCAAATCACCCTCCTACTCTCTGGATATTCCCACTCTAACAATGTCAACAGTGACCTCTAAAAAGCAGGCCCACGCACCCAGAACCCAAAATGGAGTCACATACGCTGCCTTCAGGCAGAATAGAGGGGATATGGGGTTTTCGTCCTCCAATACCCAGTAACTTCACCTCCAGGGAGGTAGGTCACATGACCCTGCCTTCATTTCTGTCTACGTGTGCTGTCACCAACTTTCAGCAGAGAACGTCTAACTCAACTTGGTTGATCATAGCATCACAATCTTTGGTATCACAATGACTCAACTGGATCCAAGGAGACAAACTAAGAATTTTGTGGGGCTACTAGAATTTTCTCTTTGCCAATGAACCTAAATTCAGAAGGTTGATGGCTGGTAGCCATATTACTACCAGATGGATCCTGAGGTGGTAACTAAAACATAAGACAAATATAGGGTAGAAAAAAATCAGGTTCTGACCATGCTATTTGAGTTCCTGGATCCTGCCCCACCTAAGGGTGGACTCAGTTTTCCAATTCCAAATTATAATATACACTTTCATTTTCTTACATGATTTTGGCTTTCTTTTCACTCACAACTGAAAGCTTTGAAAAAAGAGAACAGCTGAATATGTGATGGAGAAGAAGCAAAGTCTATCAGCAACATCTAAGAAACACTCACTGAAAGCCTACTATGCACTGAAATTATGGTAGTTATTCTCTAGAAAACCAGCATACAAACACACACAGACCTAGATTTCCAGTATTTTAGGATGACATACAAGATTGGATGTGTAGTATAAAGAAAATTGGCAAATGTTACAGAAGACAGAAAAAAAATTCTGCTGATGCGCAAGGAGTAAGAGCTTTGTTCTGGTTGGGGCCAGGAGGATTCAGTGAGATGGCATTTTAATACCACTTGGAAGAGAACTGAAAAGTGACAAGCTGAATTTTCAGTAGTAAGTGGTAAATGACCCGCCCTCGCCACCCCAACCTCCTCCCCAACCCCCATGGAAGGCACAGGGTGAGCAAAGATGAGGAGACACGTTCTGAAATGGCAGGCATCCATATCAATAGACAATCACCAGGAGAAATAAGGGGCAGACGAGGGAATTCTGTGGGGCCATGGCCAGGGTCCTGCCTTCCTGTCAGCACCTCTAGTGCCTTTGTCTTCATCCTGAAGCCATTCTGGCTGAAATTCAGCCATCCTGAGATGCTGAGGGCAAAGGTTTCTCTAACAGATCATAATCTGCAAAGGATTTTAGCTTTTACTTATTCTGGCTACCTCTGGAAGGAATCCTTATGTACGGAGTAGTTGCCAAGTGAGTTCTGCTATCTCTGAATGTTAAACAGTTTGGTTGGCACTCCCCAACATGGGTAGGAAAGTCATAAAAGAAACCTAGGAGGAGCAGTCTAGTCAAAACCTTGCATGAATCTGGCCTTTGCCAATCTCTTCTCATTCCACCAGTCCTTCTACTTTCTGTATTTCCAAAGACCTTCAGCCACAGGACCTTTCTATACCTTTCTATACAGACCTTTCTGCCTGGAATGCTGTCTCTTTATCCAATCAACTACAACTTTCCTTTCATCATGACTCAATCACCACTTAATGATGGAAACCCTCCTAGGACTCAAGTCTTCCCAGTGTGTGGGTTAAGGGCCAGGATGCAAGAATCAGCAAGCCTGGATTTGAATTCCAGTTCCAGTGCTTACTTGGTGCATGCCTTTCTATGTCTCTGTCTTCTCACCTATAATATCAGCATAATAATGGAGAGGCAATATTGTTGGCACACAAAAATACTAAATAAACAGAAGCCATCATGACTTGAGGGTGCCACCATCTTCTGGCTTCCTGCCTCTTCACATATATAGTTTAGTGTATCATATAATCCTTTAATTGGCATCCGTCTTAGCCTATTGGCCGAAATCCCAAGAGGCAGAGGTGATCTCTAGTACTTAGTTTACTGCCTGGCACTAGGTAGGTGTATAATAAATATTTCAGGAATGTGGTTATGAGTAAAAAAAAGCCAAGGGAGTGGCTTTTCTTATAAGCTATTCTTATAATTTGCAGAGAACCCTTATCTCAAGGTGTCCCTTCAAGTAGCTTAGGAGTACATCTTAAAGTTACAGATGTCTGGAATTTTAAGATGAAGAGAACAGGTTCCAGAAGGTGCTTTGATCGTTTAATTCCCCTGCAACAATTCACTTCTTTCTTGAAAAATAAAAGGGGGGTACTATTTATAGTAGCTAAGATATGTAAACAACCTAAACACCCCCAATCAGAAGAATGGATCAAGAAGATGTGGTCTATATATACAGTGGAATACTACTCAGTGATTAAAAAAGAAAAAAAATGCATGGTATTTGTAGCAACATGGATAGAACTGGAAAGGATTATGCTACGTGAAAAAGTCAAAAGGAAAAAGAAAAATATCAAGTGGTTTAACTTATTGGTGGAGTATAGGAAAATAAAACAAAGGGTCAAGAAAAAGACAAAACTTGGAAGTGGGCCACAAACTGGAGGCAAACAGCAAGGGACTGGGAGGGGGAGGGCAGCATAGATCAAAAGAGGGGAAGGAAAGACACAAGGGACTGTGATGACAGCTCAGGGGTGCTGTGGTGGTGGGAGAATTACAGGGACTACACCTGAATGGAGAACAATTAATATAAGAAAAGTAATTATACATCTATAAAAGGAAAGGGATACAGTCTCAGAGTAAATGTAGCTGGCCAACCAGCTACAACGGTGAAGTTAGCAGAAGTCGGGCTGATGTGCATCTAATACTATAACTCCTCTTTTGGCATCTTTAACAAGTCCAAGGGAGTTTCTATGTTTGTGACCTTTTTCATAATATTGTGTTTTTTGTTCTGCAATACTATCATCTGGGAGTTTACATGCTTGAAGTATGTTTTGAATATGTGCCCTAGATCACATAATGGGCCAAGTTCTCCCTTATGGTCCATGTCGTGTTTCTGGAGAATAGAGCACATCACAGATGGAGGGGTAAACATTTACTTCCATACCGAACTTTTGATCTAAGGCTAGTCTATGGTCCTCTAGAAAGGGGGGTAATGCGAATGGCCAACAGTGGTCTTGACTAGGGACACTAGTCTTTCTCTCTGCAAAACTCAAGTCACAGCCAGACCTGGAGGGGTTACAGTGAAGGCTATAGAAATGGAGGCAGGAGAGTCAGATGTCGGAGCTTCAACTTTTCATCTTTTCTCTCAATAAGGCATGCGGGTCTGTCCAGGGAGTTCCTGGAGTGGGCCTCCTCACCACCCTCTCTAGGCCCCCTGCCTGCCTGAGCCAGACCTCAGCAACTTTCACTCATCTCGCATTGGTCTGACCCACAGAGATGCTTTCTTGCCCAAGCTTTTCAGTCTTCTGAAAGTCTGTGGAATTTCCTTCCTTTCCCAAAAGAAATAGTGCTCTAACTCTGAGGTTCTTATCCCAAGAAGCAGACGTGGAGTGTAGTGCTGGGCCATGCTGCTCTGCTCAAAATGGTTTCTTACAAAGAAGAAAGGACTGGATGGGTAAAGTGCCTGTTCACCCCCACCACCTGCACCCTTACCCTGGGACTGAACCTACACTGACACCTGTAAAATCAGCCCCCTCCTCTAAGCAAAACTCCTACCTGTAGATGTCTTGCCTCATTACCTTCTTTTAAGCCTCAATAACTATCTAACTGGCAGCTAAGCTGTTGGAAATTGATGCTGAAATTAAATTAGTGACATCAGAAACCAGGTGTCCCTGGGAGACTTTCCTACTGACATCAGACTGGAAGTTCCCCCACAGATGGAGCCTGGGTACTGTGGTAGGCAGGGTTTTCAGGGCACAACCTAGATCCCTGCAAAAATATCCAGAGAGGCCTCGCAGGACAACACCCTCAGTCTATCCATCAACGTCCTCCTTGGCTTTGGCCTCCCTCCACTGCAGATGGTGAACAAAGAGAGAACAAGAGAGATTAATTTCTTTTTAATCCTTCCCTTCCAGCAAGGGCCTGACCCCAGGCTTTGGCCTGTTTCAGCTCCATCTTGGGCAAGGCCATATTTCATGCCAAATCATCAGTTTCTAGGGGAACAAGGCACCACTCCACGGTATGGATGACCGCCCTATCTCACAGGAGCCCATGGGGGCTGCTCAGACATGATCTCATCCATCCCCACCCTCCGGAGCAACATGGGGGCAAGAGGCCTTATCTCTGCTGAGCTGCTGAAGGAACTTGAGCCCAGAAACCAAGTTCTCTCTCTGGAGAAGTGCAGTACCAGGAGCAGTGCCCACGTTCCCTCTCTTAAGCACCAGGCAAACACTCAACCACCCGGGAAGTGATGCCATGGAAGACAACATAGCAGTGATGGTGCAAATACTGCTGTAGGTAAATGAACAGGGGTGGCTGTGTTCCAATAAACTTTACTTACAAAATCAGACAGTATTTGACTCATAGGACCAAGTTTGCCCAGCTATATCTTAGCATAAGGCCTGGTAAAGGCAATATTGTCTTAGAATGTCAGGTTGAAGCAAGGTTTTTCAGCCTTAGACTATTCACACTTCATGTCCAATGACTGTTCAGGGAGGGGCAAAGGACTGCCCTGCCCAGTGCTCAGCAGCATGTCTGGCCTTTAATCACTACGTGCAAATGCAGGTCCCCTCTGAGGCATGACAATCAAAGTGTCTGCGGACACTGCCAAACATCCCCAAGGACAAAACCACCAGTAACTGAGAACTCTGAGTAGGAGAGAATTTAAGGAGATCTTGATATTTGAGTGCTCTCAACTACTGTTCCTACCCAGGGTTAGCCAGCCTCAGTTGGCATTCCTGCAAGGCACAGGGATACCTGACACTCAGTCTCTCTTGGAACAGCATCCACCTAGAATTAGATTATAAAGGGTGCCAGCGCTCCTATGAACCATCTCTGTGCTGCATGCTTTGTATGTATCACCAAATCAAGCCTATGAAGTGGGGTCTGCTTCACCCCCACATTACAGCAATCCTAGGTGGGCCCAAGATTACACAGCCAACAAGTGCAGAGGCCAGGATTCAAGTCCCCAGCCCATACTGCCAGGGATCAGAAGGCCATGTCCTTAGCCATCCAGTCATTCCAATGTTGATGTCAGCCCTCTCCATCTGCCTCCTTCACCCAGACTTTTTCTAACACAGTCTGGGACTAGGGCCAGTTCTTTGCAAGTGAAATCTGGCCTGTCTGCCCAGAATGGAGGTTTGCCCATTGCACGAGGCCATGTAGAGACAAAAACTGGAGTCCTTCAGGTTCACACTTAACTGCTTAGCTATCTGACTCTGAAAGAACACCCCCTGTTCATGTATCCCAGGCTCCTTGTCAGCAAAGTGGGAACCATAATGGCAATGCTTTCAAAAAGCTACTGGAAGCCAGAAAGTTAATGTAGGTTAAAAATTTCGCAAACCTTTAAAGCACTATAGAAACTCACTATTAACACTGGTGCTGGGATCAAAGGTCTCCTTCCATACAGTGGCCACCAGTTCTGGACTGGCTTCCTCCTAAGTCTGTAGTTTTATTTCGGATTGGGGGCTCCTTAACCTTCTTGGAGGTGCTCCTTTGGAGGATGGTAATTAAACAGATCTCAGATCCCCTTGTAACACTCCCTTTACCCAAAGCATCTCTGCTTTTATCTCTTGCCCACACTGAGCATCCACTTTAGATTATTTTTGTAAAATGGGTCCAGATGTTGAGACTTACTCTAGGGCCTTGAACCAGCAACCAACATCTAGATCTCCTCTTCTAGACCATCTCCCCATGGCTTACTTAGGATGTGAACATGAAAAATGGACCTATTAGTGGACAAATGACCAAATGCAAGAATGGAGTCATCATTTTGGACAAAAGGTTTAGCTGCTGGATCTCCCCAGTAGAAAGTTTGTTAAACTATTGATCATTCTTTTGAGAAAAGAATTGTGCTAGAAATCAGATATCCTGGATTTAGAAGGGACAAGTTTGGACCTTGAGGAGACTCCTTTATAACACTGGTTTTAAATTTTTTGATATGTCTTTTTGGTTTTGTATAAGCTCAGATGTTTTCATGTATATTTCTTGGAAGTCTATAGAATATCCTCAGAGACTGGAAAAGTTCATGTGGGTTAAGAGGGGTAAGGGGGAAAACTCAGTAAACTGGGCTCTGGGTCCTCCAATTTTATTTTAACCAAAAAAAAATTGGCATTGGCAAAATATTCAATTTGAAAATGAAAGTTCAAAACTGATCTAAACATAATCACTTTTCATTGTATGGATCTTTCTCTAATCATCATCCCTAAATTATCTGCTCATAATTTTGAGGGGAAATGAATATGGCAATCTTTGTCCTTCCTCCCCTGGCCCCATAATACCTTGTAAAAAGTAGGCATAGTAAACTGCTCTTCTTTTTCTAAGTCTCCATTTCCTCTAATAATAGCATCCCAATTTTTCTTGAAAGTCATCATTCCTACACTATCAGTGTATATTCCATCTAAATGACCAGACTTGACCAGTCAAAAGCAGCCGCCCTTTGTACATAACATACTGTTCAGCAGTAGGTGGACATGGGTCCCAAACCAATCCAATGAAAGTCTGTGAAAAATATCTTAGACAATTCTCTATGTCTTCGGAGTGTAGGATGCCAGACTGGAGTCACAACAGGCACCCGGTTGCCTTTATGTAAAGTCAGTCTCGGAATGAACTAAACTTGCAAATACAGTCAAGAAATGCAGACAGCATCTTGGTGGCATCAGATGAGCTTCTCAATCTAGCTATAGCTGAAGTCAGCAGGTACTTGGATCTTCTAGTTATTTGGGTTGAAATATTCTTCCTTTCTTTCCTTCTCTCATAACTAATTTGAGTTGGATATTTGCAAAATTGAAGCCAAGAATCTCAACTAACAGAATAAGACAATGCAGATTGAAGTCTGTGGAAGTCATACAAAAGAGACTCAAGTGTTTTTGCATACCCTGCCTGTTGAGAAAGCAAACCTCCTAATAGGTGATCTGAGAGTTTGTGCATTACCAAAGAACACCAACCTCACCCAATCTAGGGGCCTTCCTGCTTCCTTCCACCCCCACCTCCATCACTTCTTTCCAGCTACACCTTTGCTTATGGAGTTCATCTTTCTCCAGCCAAGACATCCAAAATGACATGCTATTAGAAGACATTTCTGTCCATGTTAATACTTGCATTTAAATTTTTTGTTGTGTTTTTAAAAAAATGATCATGATGTGATAGCAAATGAATGTTGGCAAATCACCAACTGACAGGCGTAAAATTTTATGAACATGCACATTCCAAAGGAATGTGGAAATAAGCCATTCACTGTAGTCCAGTTTGGCAGAAATATTTCAAAAATATAAGTCTGGAATATATTGTAATTCATTTAAAGATGCTTAAAAACCCATCCATCAACCTTGTTCAGAAGGTCAAAGAAACACATGAATCCCAAACAAACAGTAACTGATGTATAAGGAAAAGACCTGAACATCAGTCTCAGATACCAGAGAGAATGCACACATGTGAAGATGGTGGTAAGTTTTATTTGGGAGACTTAGTATCTAAAACCACTCCCGATGTTTAAAAAGAAATAATGACCACTTTTCAGCAATAAGCAGGCTGACTATTTTTCCCGTACGGGGGTCTAAATGCAACTGCTCCAAGAAAATTTTGTTAACAGACAGATGATTATGCATCCTTAGGGTTTTTATATTTTTGATTTCAGGAACCGTATCTGTAAAAAGAGTATACAAGATTGCTCTTGCATAACCAGAATCTGGATCCCTTCCACCTCATCATGAACTTGGAGGGGTTGACCCATTCTTTCTAGTCCCAGGATGGGCTTCTGATTGGGACCTGGCCAATCAGATTACTCAACTGTTGGCCACAGTGATTGGTTCATAGATGGGAAAGTACCCCATCTGATCCTTCCATTAGATCTGATAAGTATACACTGAGAGAGAGAGAGAAAGAGAGAGAGGAAACACCAGAGACCTAGTACATTCCCCCAGGATCCTAAGCAGAAAGAACTGTGTGGCATGAGAGAAGCTGCTACCTTTACCTCAGCTTTTTATAAAAGAAGAGAAGAGACCAACATGCAGATAGAGAGAGGGGAAAGAGAGATAAATTCAAAAGGAGTGGAAGAGATGGAAAGATAGGGCAACAGAGGTAGAGAGATCTGAGATCCAGCTGTGCCTGCAAACAGAACCACCCCTGCCTGGACTGCTCAGTAACATTAGCCAATAAATATTCTTTTCAGCTCCGGCCAGTTTAAGCTGGGCTTCTGCCACTTGGAACTGAACTAATTTTAACTGATACAGTTATCCGCAATATTTGCAGGTTGAACAAGACCGTAAAAGAAGTTGGACAAAAGAAAAGATGACATGGTTCTTATTTCAAAGGAACTCAGAATCTAATTGTGTTCAGCTTGGTAATGGTTTGCTAAGCATCTATTCTATTCCAAGATCTGTGCAAGGTGCTGGGTGGGTGATCCGAAAATGAATAGGACACAGGCCTCATCCTAAAGGATCTCCTTGCCCTGTCAAGAGATGGCTTTCTTCTTGGTGTTTTGATGGTGGGGAGATTTGTGTCTATTTGGAGCCAGGAAGACAAGTCTGCTCCTGAAGTAAAGTCTGGGAGAAGAAGGAAAGCTTAGATACAATGAACTTGGAAGTCTCGTTAGAGTGTTTTATTACAGGGACTTTTTTTTTTCATACCTGCAAGCTTTAAAGTGTGTGCAGAAAGACATTGTTAAAAACAAAACAACAAAACAAAACAAAAATATGCGTTGTTGGTGTCACCCAAACACCTAGTTCTAAATGATCTATTTTCTTTTCACATTTTAGCCATTTGTGAAATTGGAGTATGGCTTATAAGTTGCTAAAATGCTTGAGATAAAGCTTCTCTCACTAAAACATCAAAACAATAAGACCATCTTGCATGATTCTTCTGACAGAAATATTGCCAGTCCTTTGCCCTATTTTCTATTCTCTATTCTTAGTCATAGTAACTAGTTTTTAGACACAAATGGCTGTAGAATAATGACTACATTTCCTAGATTCCTTTGTAGCTTCATATGATTATTTGTCAAAATTCTGATTGACAAACCCTTAAAATTAAGAAGGGTTGTAAACAATCTCTAGAAAGAGTGTATAAAGGGAGAAGAAAGACCCCATTTTAGTTCTTTTTGATTTCTGTTGCCCAGAATACAGTCACGAAGGCTGGAGCTTGAGCAACCATTTTGAACCAGAAGGCAGAAGCCATGTCCTAGGACAGGGATTAGCAAATGTTTTCCTTTCAGGGTCAGGTAGTAAGTATTTTGAGTTCTGCAGACCATATGTTCTCTGTGGCAGCTACTCAACTCTGTTGTATTGGGAAAGCAGGCACAGACAATACGTAAACGAATGAGCATGGCTGTGATCCAATAGCACTTTATTTACAAAAACAGGCAGTAGGCTGCAGGCCATAGTTGGCGGAATGATCCCTTTCTTAGGATGGAAGAACAGAGAGCCAAAGGAGCCAGGGTCCTGGATGATATTATGATACCTCTTACCTGGCCATGGACTGCCTTCTACCAGACCTTATAGGAGAAAAATATTCAATTTTAGAATTTCTGTGACTTTAAAACAACCCCAATTGCAACTGAAATCACTGTTTAAGGAGTGAATAAAATGGTGCATGTAAAATAGCTGGAATAAAAATCAAAGATCGTGTAGATTTTGAATAAAATAGGTATTTCATAAAAACTCATATAGCTGTGTTTAGAAAAGCTTTAACCCACTGCCAAGTTGAAGACTTAGTGGCCAGGTATCTGAAGTTACAGCAAAAATGGAAGGAGTCTGGGCAGAGGCAGAGATTGGTCCTCCATGCCCTGCACCCATGTGTCTGCTCCGCGGTGTCAGGGAACCCAGTGGAGGCCTCTGCATGGCCCTCGTCCATCAGGCTGGTACTCCTTCTTGGCTTACTGATGTGTTGCTATCAGAAGCATAGTACACCACTCAGAAAAGGAAAAGTGCTAAACATTATTAAGCATAATAAAAAAGATGCGACTGCCTAGTCCCGTGTAAGCACACTGGGGTTAGAGCGCCCAGGCGTGGCTGTAAGTCACCCTCTGGCAACCAAAACCACATGAAGCACAGCGTTGAAAACTTGCTAAATCATCTGTCACTCAAAGGCTTTTAGAATAAAACACTTTCAGAAATAATCATTTGATTTCAGACTCAGAACCGCTGGCTGCACTGAGCTAGATGTAAATACTCTGTCTTCACAGGCATATTCAAGAGCAACTGGAATCAGGGCCAGTCAAAAGTCTTGTGCTGTCAATCCAAAAATACCCTTCTCTCAAATTCCAGATTTCTTCTTCCTTATGTCTCGAATGAAATTACTACCTTGAGTGGGGAGAAGCGGTCTCTAAGCCTGAGGGAACATGTCCTGGCTACTGCTTTCTGGTTTTGGATTTAACAAGACTTGGCCTTCATCCTATGATATCCAATCACTGAACTTTGTACTGTGTGTCAGGAACAACTGTTCTGTTCTCAATATGGGGTTCAAAGCCTATGATATCCAATCACTGAACTTCGTACTGTGTGTCAGGAACAACTGTTCTGTTCTCAATATGGGGTTCAAAGCCTGACTTCACCACTTACCAATGGTGGAACTGCAGAATAATACATAATTTCTCATTTTCAAAATGGGTTACATGAGGATTAAATTCACCATGAAAAACTTTTTGATCACCTACTAAGTTAGATGAGTAAGGAAGAAAGTAGACAAATACTACACATTTTATGTCTTTTTTTTTTTGCAAAGTAACTACTCAATGTTTGTTGTTATAATGTTAATCATTCATTCAGCAAAAAAGTAGAAATATATATACGAGACAACATTCTATGTGGAAATAAGGGAAAGTCCTTATTCTCACAGCACTTGCATACACATAGGAAAGGCAGATATAAACAAGATCCTTTCCTGTAGTTATAACTGCCATGAAAGCAAGTAGGTATGGTTGTATGGTGAATGATCTATAGTGAAGTGGGCAGGAGGAGACAGGAAGACTGCTTAACCTACCATGTGCAGATTTGGGAGAGAGCACTACAGCAGGTTTATGGGTCTGTGCAAAGGTCCCAAAGCCACAAAGAGCTTGAAATATGTAATGAACAGACAGAAGACCAATGAAGCAAAGCAAAGAATGGTATGAAGCGAAGAAGTTGGAGAGATGGGCAAGAGCCCTATTATATGGGATTTGGAAGTCCTAATAAGATTTTTTTGAATTTTATCCAAATGGAACAAGATTGGAATGCTTTAAAGGAGAGCTTAATTTAATTTTCATTTTAAAACCAGATCCTTATAAATGATTAATGATTAGGGTGGAACCAACATGACTGGCTGGGAGGTGGCTATGGTCCAGTGGGGAAATGATGGTAGCCTGGATTAGATGAAGAATGGTGAGATGGTAAGAAATGGATAGTGGTAGTAGGGCTGACATACTAGGTGTAGGAGGTGAGAGAGAAGGAAGAGGTAATGATGACTTCGGGATTTTCCAGGGAGAAGATTAGATTTGGAATGATGATGAAAAGATACTGAGATTTCCCAGTGGCAATAGAAACAGAGATCTGAAGGCCTGCTTCAGGCCCTCAAATCATCACCCATGCATGGAAGATGCAGCCAGGGGGATGAATGAGGTCACTCCGGTGATTAGTGAAGCCACAGACAGCAGCCTGGAAATTTTCCTTCCGGTCTTTTCCCTTACAACTGTTGTATCACAATCTGGCAAGTTTCACTCCTGGTGATGGCCTCTCTCCCTATCTGGGCCATTCTAATCTGTTTCCTTTTAGAAGGTGACTGTTTCCAGTGGTTATTCTTTTTTTCCTCTGGACTAATTTTATTGCTCATAGCCTCCTATTTAGCTGCCTTGGCAGAGGGTTGCTGTGTATTAAAATGGTTATTATTTTATTTTATAGCTCAATGGAATCTATATTCAGCTCATTATAAATGTATGAGCACCGCTAGTCAAATGCATTTCATAATGGTGAGTTTGTATTGAAAGAGCAATTCCAATTTCTTTTGATATCTCCCAGAAGGTCACCTGATGATTCTGATGAGACATATGTGGCCTGAGAGGCCTATCCTTTGGGTCACTGCTAGTTGAACCACTGTCCTGGTTCAACTTGGCAATGCTGATAAACCTGAGAGCAGGGAGTCTAAGTTTACAGTGGCAAAGAGGGGAGAGAAGAGTGACACTGCACCCTATGGTTAGTGGGCATCTTAAAACTAACATCTCCCCAAACAAGGTCCTGATCATCACCTATTCATCCCTTCCTATGACTTTCCCCATTGCAGATTGAAAACTTTCCCCTCCCAGTTGTTCAAGCCCAAACTTGGGGACTCTTTGACTTGACTTCTCTTTCATCCTCCACACTAATCTATCAACAAATTTTGGCATGTTTCCTTCAAAATCTATCAAAAAGAAAAATCCAACCAATTCCTTTCAGCTCCACTGTAACCACCTTGATCCAAACTCAATATCTCTTTTCTGAATGACTTTAACAGGTTTTACATCCTCCTTTCTTACCTTCCCCACCCACCAAGTCTATTTTCAAATCAGCCAGAGAAATCCCATCACAATGAAATCAGGTCCTGATAAACATCCGCTCCAAACCTTCCAATAACTTCCCATCTCACTCACAGCAAAAGCAAAGTCCTAAGAGGTCCTACATGGTCTGGCCTTGTTCTTTCTGGACTTACCCTGTTACTTTCCCAGTGCTCTTGTTCTTTCTGGACTCATCCTGTAACCTTCCCATGCTCCCCAAACTCATGTCACGGGTTATAAATATGGTCAATTACATTCCCACTGCTGGTTGCCTTTACCATTACTACCATCAGAAATGCTCTTCCCTTTGATATCAGCTTGCAAGTTATTAAGCTGTGTCCAGTAGCACAGACACATGGCATCCTGTTGCTAGGTAGAGCAGAGCTCTGGCTGATTCCCATACTCCTGCCATCAAGATCTTTATGTGGAAGGGTTAGTGGAAGAGTCAGTCTTTTGGCATTCAGTGCCTTAGAAAGTATCTCTTTGGATTTTAGAAGCTATGAGAGCTAATCATACTATTTGGTTGGCAGAAATGCCTGCTTGTCTTTAAAAGAGAAATTCTTATGTCTATTATTTTGCAAATACTTAAATCTCTACTCATAATTTCAACAAATTTTACTGAATATCCACCATGTGTTGGGTACATAGTGAACAAGACAAAGATACTTGCCTTCAAGAAGATTAAATTCTTTGAGGGGAGGATGGTAAAGAGTGAACAAGACAAATAAGTAGCTGTTATGGTGTTGGAAGGTGCAAAGTGATATGGAAAAGCAGAAGTGGAGCAGAGTGGGAGGGCAGAGAAAGACATTTGGAGGTGGCTCTGTAATTTAGTCCATGGGAAATACGTTCACCATTCAGGAAGATGACGGGAAGCGGTTAGGGCGCCATGGTCCAGTCAAGCAGCATGAAAAGCCAGGGGCTCAGGAACACCATGGGTGGTTCTCATCAGATCCTTGCCCAGGAACCTCAGCTTTTCTTTATCCACTGCCTGTTAGAGCGATGAAAATGGAATAGCTCTTCATTTTCCTCACCTTTCATTCATCTCTCATTGGGACCTTTCCAGGAACTTCTGGGTAATGTAATTGAGGGAAAGGGGCTAAAAGTTGCCTCTGGACCCACTTCAAGGAAATGCCACTGAAGCCCCAGAATTCATCTCACTTCAGTGAGCAGGTATCCTCGTCTCCAAGGAGCCAAGCAGGCAGCAACTTTCCAACATATCTGATTAAACAAATACACAAGAAGACCACATTTGGCGGCAACAAAGGATTAAAAATCCCTCCGTGTTTATCTCCAGCCAAATCTGAAGAAGGAACCTTCCGATAACATGTTAAAGTTCAGTGACTGAAAAATTTGCAGAACAAGTTGGGTCCCAGTGTGGAGGGGACAGGGAAGGAGCATGAACACACTCTGCCAAGGGGGAGGGGAAAATTTAATGAGGGTAAGATAAGAGCCAGACGTGTGGAAATATTTCTCTTTGAGGATATTCTTTGTACCAATTACTCTTCAAAGATATCACGTTAGCATTTTTGGCACAACTTGACAATTAAATTAGACGAATGGTTTTCAATGTTTTTGCATCTGATGTGCCTGAAACTCTTCTTATGCTAACATTTTCAACCCGTCACACACATTTTTAAAACTTTGGCAAGTCATATAAACACTGATTTCAATTAAGTCAAGAATTTAAAAACATTTCACTATTCATCGCCTTTTAAAATGACATGACGAGCAATTAATTTGGCTTGATTATCATTTTGTGGTGCCCAACATTTAAGATAGAAAGACAATTTGTACTTTTAAATGATACCTTTAAAATGACTTAATTTCTTCTATCTATTAACTTTCCTTTCCTCCCAAAGATCAATGATTACTTGAATCACCCCCTCCCCCTTTTAATTTCATTATCTGTTCCTGGTGCCTTTGGAGGAGAATGCTGTGCTGGGCATTAGAAAGGAGCAGATGAACATCATGGTCAAAATATGAACCTGAGCCAAAAAAGAAGCAAATTCCAGGTCTTATCTCTAGGGTGATACTTTCCCACTTGCTGATGTGACAATGCAACTTGATGAGATAATGGCTTCCAGGTTGGTTCCAAATGGTCTGGGATTGGAAGGTGAGTGTAGATGGAGGGCCAGGAGCCAAATGACGCACAGATTAAAAGAGGTGGCTATTCTGCAGGACCTTCTCCCAGGAGTTCAAAGAGTTCTGGCAATAACCCTCTGATTCACCGCCAACACACTGGGAGAATGAACAGATGGTCTATGGTCAGATTGGCCATCAAGGCTGAAATTTGATAAGGAAATTCAAGGAAAACTCTAAAACTTGGAGCTTCCTTTTTCTTCTTTGCTCTCCCCTCACTTCTGGCCTTTCCCCTTAGACAAGTCATCATTTTCTTCTCACTCTTGACATGCTCTAATTCTTAGTTCATTAAGTCAATTTTGACAGATTAATCATGATAAAAGATGCCCCTTTCTCCATAGCTATTCTCTGTGTAGAGAGCGCTTTCAAGCCATCAGTGACATTTACGATAAATCCCACAAAAGTCTGTTATTTTCCTGTTTCACGTCTCAATGTATCTTACGATGATCAGGAAGCTGATGTGTTCTTTTTTGCTGATGAAACACTCAAGAACAGGGATCAGTTCTATTTTGTGTCTAGTGTATCCACTAGAATCCAGTTTTTTTTAATTTAGATGTCTTGGATCAGTTCTATTTTGTGTCCAGGGTATCCACTAGAATCCAGTTTTTTTAATTTAGATGTTTTGACATTGGGAGTCTTTTTGACCAAAAGCAGAGTTCACCCTAGAGTTAACCAATTCCTAGAGTGAGTAAATGACTTAAGTGCCTTTCATATGCAAACCAAGCCAAACCTATAGCCCCAATCACTTTCTTTATAAGGCATTGCAGAATTTTTATACTCCAGGCTAATAGTACCTTGCCTTAACCATCTCAAACTGTTGTCTGTTAAGTAACAACATGGGACACCTCTACCTCCCCCGTATCCCAAAGTCTGCTGAAATTATTCATACTAGACAATCTGAAGTCTGTTGCTCTCATCTTTCCTCCCTTTCCTTTGGAAACCATAATGAAAGCTCTTGTCCACTTCCTCCTCCTTTGCTTTTTCTTCCTCCTGTTGACCCTGGTACTTTCCTATGCAGCTGTGTACTCATGCTGAACTTCGTCTTCTTGAGAACTGTAACAAGTTATCAATTTAATGCCAGTTGTATCCTGATCTGGTGACCTTATCATATCTAAATAATACATAAATATATATTTTAAAATGCTAACATGCTGTTTGGCACATAGTAGGTGCTCAATGATTTCTTACAGGGAATCGAGTGGCAAATAAATGAGTGCCTCTTCCATTCCTCCTTTTACACTTTAAAGTCCACAAAAATTCTCCATTTGTCATATCCTCAGACTTCTTCCTTCTCCACAAGATAATATCAATTCCAAACTCCATACCTTGGCTCCCAACCAAGAGGGTACTGTTCTTCCCATCACCTATAAGGTAGGTACATAAGCATATTCTGTGCTAATGTACCCAGGAAGGCAAACCTGATGGTGTCACTGAAAGAATATGGTATCTGGGTACTAAAGAGGCTTTTCCTGGCTGCCTGTCACGATGAGACTTTGCAGCTAGCAAGAGAACAAAGACAGCAGCTAGGCAGCCTCGCCTTTTACGGTTCTATCCTGGCAACCCTTCAGGAAAAGCCCAGAGAGTGGCCTGGGGGCCAGGCAGGCTTTGTCACCCACTTATGTGCACCTCAGACACTGGTCCCACAATGAGAGAAACATTTGCCACCACAAGAGGCACAGGGAACTGAAAGTGAGAATGTGACGCTGAGGAGACATCATTCCTGGAAATTAGCTCTCCTCATGCCACACTCAATCACATCCCATAAATATCTGTGTGGGCATCAGAAAGAAAGAAGTGAGGCAGAAAATTGCAAAATAACAGTGGCAGCTCGCCACCTGTGACTATGCAGGTGACTCTATTTTTCTTTTACCTTTCCTAATAAACCTGTCTTAGCTGGGCACGGTGGCTCATGCCTGTAAGCTTCAGCTTATGAAGCAGCAGGGGCCAGGGATCGTGGTTCGAGTCCTACTGGGGGCACGTAGTGAGATCTGGTTCCAAAAAAATATAGCTGGGCGTGGTGGCACGTGCCTGTAATCCCAGCTACCTGGGAAGCTGAGGCTGGTGATTGCTTGAGTCTGTGGTACTCCAGGCAACGTGAGCCTGTGGTTCCACGAGCAAAAATGATGAGACCTGGTCTCAAAAAAAACAAAAACAAAAATAAAAAAAACCCTGTCTTTTTAAAATGAAAAAAAGAAAGAAGTGACTGAGGTAATTTCATATTCTTTGCTTAAATAAAACCAGCGACTTTCCTTTTTTTGACTGGGGTGGCATGGGGTGAGGTGGAGTGGATACTTAGAATCTTCTAGAGAATAATAAACTTTATTTATCTACAAGTTACTCTATGTCAGTTACCATTTACAAGCACTCTGCATATGTGATAGCCATACCTCAAAATAACCCTGCTGATGGATCATCTTCAGATGGGGGCATGGAATTTGTCTGGAGAAAAGGGGGCTCACCCAATCATATAGTGAGTACTGGGGCTAAGTTTAATCTGTCACTAAACTAAAATCTAGCTTTAAATCTATCATAGGTTAAGTATTCAAAATTAATTAGGTTAAGTATTCAAAATTAGGTTAAGTATTCAAAAGCTTTAGCTGTTTTAGCCTCAGTTGCCCTTTCTCTCTCATGAAACAATTGCCCTAAATGATCAAACTAAGTCAAACTAAATGTCTTTTTATTCATTGCTACTTTGAGTCAACAACCAACACTAAACACTGCAGACTTTCCTCTGATTGTTGAGCAAAGTGCAAGGCGTTGAAGTCCATTTTACAGGCTGTGTGATCTTAGGCAAATGAACAGTCACCAAGATTTGACCCCCAAGTCAATAGCTCTTTCCAAAAATTTTACACTGTACCACCTTGTTTCTTCCCTACCAGTATTCTTTTCTCAAAGAGAATGCTTCTGGAATGTTATAGAGTTATAGGCCATGATATTGGGACATGAGTAAGCAGTGGGCTATGCTGTTAGGTAGACTGAATCTCACCTCCACAACTTCCTAGGGAATATTGAACTTCTTCTGTACTTCAACTCTCTTATTTGTAAAACGGCACTGACAATAGTGATCATCCCACAGGGTTACCTGAGAACTGCTTGAGATGACACATTTTGCATAGAGCTGAGCAACAGCAAGCACTCAATAAATGTTAGCCATTAATATGATCATTGAACTTTATGATTTACTCTATTCTTTGCAAGCCTTTTACAGCTGGAATAGTGATGTGAAGAGCAACAGATGTGAGGGAAGTGAGGATGGTGGAGTCCATAGCAGTCATCTGGCAGCAAGCTAGAAGACAGTGCCAAGAGGGGATGCATGGCTGACTGGAGGCCAGCCATGAAAGGCAAGATTGAGGCAGCAGGATACACCATTGGGCTCTCTACTCATATAAACCTTCGCTACCTACAACTTCTCCCACTTGCACAGCAATAATCTATCTGCCCCTCTGTCTTCTGCTTGCCAGATTGCCAGACTGCTGCTTGGACCCTCCTGTGCCCCTGTCTCACCTTTGCCCTGCATGCACTTAGTTCAGGAATTAACTAAACCCACCTCATGCCATCAGCCCAGGTGACAAGTGATTCTATCTACAAACTTTTTTTCTTTTTGGAGTGAAGAAGAGCCTATATTTCCAAAGTCCTAAAAATGACTTTTTTATTTTTCAGCTTTTCTGAAATAAGATATAATTAATTTTAATAAATGCCTTCAATGTAGTGTTTCCTCCTCATTCCTGAGGAACTAATAGGGCATTTTAGAGCTAAAGGAATACACTCATTTAATCTTGCATTTATACTGCAGTTGATACAGCAAGGATAATGATAATAGTAAATACTATTATTAACAACCTTGTGTTGAATTTTTATAAAGGCCCAGAATTTTGCAAGTGCTACTTTTGATCCTTACAAGAGAGCTAAAGAATAGGCTGTTATTCCCATTTGGAAATACAGAAGCTGAGGCCCATAGAGCTAGAGTAAACAGTGATAGCTTCACAGCTACACAACTAAAGGACCTGGCCTTCCAGACCCACTTGGCTCAGAAGTTTCTTTTATTTCACTGGCACCATTTGGGAGACACCATTTCTCTCTCAAATTCCTGATCAAACTGGTGGGAACTTCCTTTATCAAAGTCTGTGTCAAAGAAAAATTTTAATTAAACAAAGGTTTATTCCCTGAATCATCTGGCCAGTGTTCTTAAAAAAAGGGACATCCGATGAGTGACAGGCTCTCATCCACAGAATGTCTGAGCGGAGGATGCCCTGTGATAGTGGAGCCCAAGAACAGCACTGTGTCCTTGGGAAGCACCAGGGATTCTGGCTGAATCTCAAATCAGGTGTGTGGTGTGAGGTGAGTCCCCTTGCCTCTCTAATCTCCACTGCCTCAGTGGTCTGCACATGTGCAGTAGGGATCAGAGCCTCATAGAGTCATTTGTGGATTCAAGATGTTCACAGATGACCATCAAAAGACAGTTCAAAGGATGGTGACTTGTTAACAGGAATGGAGAGGCCCAAATTCATTGCTGAGGTTGACCCATAACTTCCTTGCAGTGAGTCAGAGCCAAAATTAATTGTCCCTTTCAGACACAGGTTAGAATGGACCCCCTGCTTCTCTAGGACCAGTGCTAAGGCCCTGGCTGGTCCCCAAAGCCACACAAGCACCCACTTGTCTGATAAACCACCCACCAAAGGAGTGGAGACCTTTGAATTTCTGACTCACAGAAGGTATCTAGCCCTGTTCTTCTCTCTCTTGGTTTGGATGACTCAGGGTTCTTCTGATTGACAGAGTATAGCAAATTATTTGGGATCCAGGCTTACCTGGGTTCAAATCGCTTGGGCAGAGTATCACTCTAACTAGCCCATATGACCCCTTGAAAATTCCATAACCTCTCAGTTACCTCAGTGTAAAATGGATTGATGACAATAAAATCACCTAGCAGGGTTGATATATGAATTCTTTGCAGAGGATGTACAAAGGCACAGATATCAGTTATCCTCATGTCCAGCTTGGTTGCTAACCACAAAAGCTACCTCCACTAGGTGTCTATGAGCCCTGCGGGGTGCTTTGGTTCAAGAGTTTCTCTAGTTCCTGTGATGGCTCAGTGAAAGGATGAAAAGAAGATGGGAACCCCAAGAACCTCTCAAGGCTTTCTGGCTGACAGAGTCTAGCTGTAGAGTAAAATCAGAAAAGCAAGAGCACCAAAAGCTGGAGAAATAGTGTGCTGAATCTGTGCTGAGCATTAGACACGACTGGATTTAATTCTTACCGTAGTGATCATGTTGGAACATTTACTATTCTCGCACAGAGACATCAGCTAAGGCACACCAAGGTTGCTGAACAGTTTGCTTAAAGGTCACATAGCAAGTTAATGATGGAGCTAGAATTTGAATCCAGGTCTGTGGGAATCCAGAGATCCCTATTCTTCTGCCCTATCAAATCCTATTCCAAGATAAAAACATTTATGGTGTCTCTACCATGCACCAGAATTAGTGGGGAATCATATACATCAGTACATTCAACATGCAAAATAACCCCTCCTGGAAGTTTACATATGTATATATGTCATTTTACAGATGAAGTAAATGAAGCTCAGAAAGGTGAAGGGACATGTACAAGGGCAAGATTCCTGCATGACTTGAACCCAGCATTTGCTGCAGCATTTTGGGTGTCACCACCCAAGCCTTCCCCCAATTCTCTGAGCAGGAACAGAGCTCCAACTCTGAGTCAAGACAAGAGGGAGAGAACCAGTTTCAAAGGAAAACTACTGCCTTGTCTTCCTGCTGCCAGTTAGTGCACTCTGACTCTTTCTAACTGCAGCTGATGACTTCTCACTGGTTCTCAGCTGTCAATCCCTTCCAGCTGGACAACTGCAGTTCTAAGGGTGACAAACATGATAGTGGGCATCACTATCAGAGTTGTTGGACCACTGCTCTGGTCTCTCCATGTAGGAGTTGCCAGGCCTGTGCTGGACAGGCTGGGTGATGAAAGATCAAAAGGCTATGAGGTTCTGTTTACCAATAGGCCTTTGGTCTGCCCTGTCCCCTGAGCAGCCTTCTAGGCCTCAAAGGCCTGCCAGCTGCCCCTCCGTATCCACCACCTTCTCTTGCACAACTGATTTAAAAAAAAAAAATCCCCCTCCTGCTCTTAATTGCATACTGTGTGTTCAGATTTCCTGAAGTTCATGAACTACTGTGAAATTCAAGACAAGTCTGCATTCCCACTGCATTGCTACTTTTTAATTCTAAATTTCACCCACCCTCCCTAGGAAAAGATGGAAAAAAGTGAAGCTGATTCAAGAAAATTTATGCCAGTTGAAAGGAAAAGACCAGCCTCAAATAATTCTACTAATAAAAGGGGAGTGAGAGACAGGGTGAGAATAATAAGGTTATATCCTCATAAAGTTCCTTTATTTGTGATTCCCAAGGCACTTTGGGAGCATTAGCTCATCAGGGCAGGGTCTCAAATGCAGCAAGTGCTCCCAAAGTTTACCTCTATTGTTGGGGTGTTCTGAAAACAAGAGGTCACAACAGGTGTGTGTAATTGAGGGGGACTGGTGGTGAGAACCAGAAGGATTTAATGGCAAGAGGAAGAGGCACCGAAAAGTCTGGAGACTTCCCTGTGGTCACCTGATGAGTTAGGTTGAACCCTAAACAGAGCCCAGTTATGCACTGCACTCCAGGTGAGGATCCACTGGGGGATGGCCATGGGCCATGAAGCCATGCTTTATAATCACAAAGGACTTGTCCTGGAGGGCTTCATGTGGCCTCCACAGTCTGTGAAAAAGGTAGGACATGATCTCAAGTCACTGGACTGATAGGCAAGGGAGGAGAGTAAGTAGGATGCATAGCCAGTGTTAGGGACCAAAACTTCAGAGAAGAGGTTGCTTAAGGCCAGCATTTCCTGAAGTCCTACTGTGTGAGGCACTAGAAATAGTGAGACAAAAGCTGCAGCTCCTGCCTCCCTTGGAGAGCTCACCCTAACCTGGTGGAGCATAGTTGAGAAAACAGCAGCAGCTCCAAACAAGACTGTAGTAAAGGCTAGAGCAGGCCCATCTGAGGCTTTCTCATCTGGATCACCAGCCTTTCTCACGTGCTTGGTGTGGTGGTCCACTGCCCACTGTCCTGCAGTTACTCTGACCACTATATCATGACCAGGCGGTGTTACTCCCCCGTGACAGAGTCCTTTATAGCTCCTCCCATCATGTGTACCAAAATGTAAATTTCTCGCCACAGCTTCACAGGGCTCCACAGAGCATGGCTCCTGCCTCTCTCTTGGTTTCTTCCTCAGACCTTGCTTTGGGGCCATTGCACATGCTTGTTCTGCTCCTGAAAAGCTCTTGCCTTTAGCTCTTCCCAAGGTCGGCATCAAATTATCAATCAGGCCTCAGCTCATCTGTCTGCTTCCATCACATATACCTGTTTTACTTCCTTCAAGGTAGTGTCCTTTGTTTGAGTTCTTCCTCATGTTTGCTTACATATCACCAGTGCTCCAGTGTGCACAGGTACTCCCATAGAAGCAACCACACCAAAATTCAGTGGTTTAAAACAAGCAACTGTTCACCACTATTCACAAGTCTACAGGTGAAGTGGATGGTTCATCTGATCTTGGCTGGGCTCACTTGTGTGTCTGCAGGAGTGGTTAGGTAGCTCCACTGAGTTTGGCTGGACACTGTCACATATGGGGTGGAAGGTTAGCTGTGATCTGCTCTAGGATGTTCATGGCTGGAAGATCAGCTTCTCCTGCATCTGCCTACAGTCCAGACTCGCTGCATAGAATTCTGACAGCAAGAGAGTGAGAGAACAAGAGAGAAGCAGAGACAGAGAAAACAGAAACAGGATGGGAGATCTCATAAAGCTTAGGTTCAGAACTGGATACTCTCACTTCCACCCTATTTTGATGGCTGAAGAAGTCTCAAGACCAGTTCAGATTCAAAAGGAGGGGAGAAGCAGAGACAGAGAGAACAGAAACAGGATGGGAGATCTCATAAAGCTTAGGTTCAGAACTGGATACTCTCACTTCCACCCTATTTTGATGGCTGAAGAAGTCTCAAGACCAGTTCAGATTCAAAAGGAGGGAAACTAGAATTCCATGTTTCCCTGGGAGGAGCTGTAAAGGATGGGAACTTTTTGTAATCAATCTACCATATTTTCCTTCTATAACATAAGTCCCACAGGAGGAAGAACCTGGATGAACACTTGCCACGCACTGCACACAACTTTCCCCCTTTCTACCTAGTATACGTAATACATGATCTGTATCAATTTTTGTTAAATGGCACAAACCCCTTTATAACACTAGATTCTGAGATAAGGTTGTATTCCGGGTTAGACAAGTTGCAACAGGCGTCTGCTGTATGAAGCTGTTCTGTGCTAGGAGACATATTTGCCCCATGGGATATCAAAATCCACGTAATAACAGATCATGTTATAATGAGGTTTCACTGCACATGCTTGCTCTCAATTTAGACAGCAGGCCCTGCCAGGTCTTCCTCCAGCTGCTGGCTTCGGACCCCTCTTTCCAGAAGGATAAGAACTACCTGTCAAAATGCAAAGCTCTGACAATGAAATATACAGCGCATGCTGTGGGAAAGCCCTCGGTTTACTTCCACAGGCTGCAGCTGGTGTGCACGGCTGAAATGATTCATTCCTCCACCCAGCAAAACAAGTCCGTTTACAGGGTTTCCTAAACAGAACACATCCTCAACCTTTCACATGCTCTACATTCGGCTCATGATTTAACCTCCTTTGTGTTGAAGAGCGGCAGACGTGGTGCTGGAAAAGAAGGCTCCTTCCTGCATGTCTCTCTGTTCCAAGGCAATATACTATTTCATTTCTAGGAAATCAGAATGTCTTTTAAATACTCCTTCAAGTATCTACACATTCCTTGCTAAGCTTCGATGCTTAACTTAATATCTCCATAGCACTGGGAAAGGTTTCAAACAACAGAACCCACAGACTCAGGAACACATAGGAAGAAAATTCAAAGGATGATATAACAGTTTGGGGATGATTGTACATGTTTTGAGGCAAAAAGAACAAAAAGCTAGAAGGGTGTTTTGTTTTGTTTTATTTTGGCCAAACTTGCCAAAAGGGGATATAAATGCCACTTGATAGCCACAGCCACAGCATCTTCCCCTGGGGGAAGTTTGACTCATGTAAAATTCCTTGGGGACAGTACTGCTTGTGGACAAAAGAATAAAAAGATATCACTTGGGTGAAAACCTAAGGCCAGAAATCCCATTTCACCCAAAATATCCATGACTTTTCAATGTCAGGAAATTTGGGAAGAAAAAGCAGAGGACAGGGACACAGAAGTAGCTTCATTCCCTTTGACAATCACCACCTCTGTCAGGAGTCCCTTTGATTGTTACCTGTTTCAATGAGAGTCTTGAAATCATTCCTCCAAATCAAAAGTTCCAATTGTTTTCATAGGGGTGTCAGCTAGAGAAGAACCAGAGAGAGTGGCAAGTGTGATATTCTCATTACTCTGGGCCTGCGTGATGCTTGACTCTTAGAAGATGTCTCTTCATTGACTACATGCACATTCTGTTCTCTGAGATGTCTGTCTTCCTGATAATGAAGACAGGAATTTCTTGAGATGCCCATCTAAAAACATTATGGGTTCATTAATTCATTAAATATAGTGAATATGCCTAATATTTGTATACTGATATAGGCCATCTATTATTATATGCACAGTGAACAAAACAGTCTACATGTCTGCCTGAAAGGAGCATACAAACAAAATTAATTGCATATTAGATGTGAGAAGTACCAGATAAAGGGAAGAGGGTGAAGTTTATTTTTAAAGAGTGATCAAATTAAGCCTCCTTGACGTGGTGATATCTGAGTAAGGGTTTGGGTGAGGTGAGTGAGTAAGCCATTGGTTACTCTGGGGGAAAGAAAATTATAGGCAGTGCAATTGGCCCTGCAGCATCAGGTACATGCTTCTTGAGGTGTCTGGCTCCAGGAATGGAAGAGAGTGATGGCAGTAGAAGAAAGCAGACACATTGTATAGGGGCTTTCTGTGGTACCAAATTTAAAGATGTATTCCTTTAATTTAGGAGTCAGTTCCGGGTGATTCCTACAGGTCCTCATAGATGTCAACTTCAGGATGAATAGTTTAGAAGGAAAGTAACAGTACTTAAATCTTTCCCTTTCCAAATACTCAGGTCAGATCTTTCACTTCTGCTTTCTTAAAATAAGAAAGTAAGTAGTAAAGAATCTGTAATCTAAAAAAAAAATGGCATGTGATAGTATCATTTAATAGTGCCATGGAAAGCAAGGATGAAATGTGCAGGGGTCATTCATCAAGGTGAGTTTATAGACTGTATTACCTCTTTAAGTCATGGTTATAGTAATGACTGATTTACCCAGGGCAGTTTCTCAGAGGGGGGAACTTGAGATGAGTAAGGGGAAGTCAGCATATGCAAGAAAGAGTGCCAGGGTTTAGGCAAAAGGAAATTGGTCCTGTGTCTAGCCCTGTTTCCAAAGAGGAGTCCAGGTTAGAGCAAAAACAACAGCTGCTAGGCAGTAATTATGGCATCACTGCTTTATGTGTGGACTCCAAGAGATGTTTCTGCACCCTTTCAAATGATACGCAACATCTACTATTTTGCATGCTTTTTTTTTTTCCCTAGAAAAAGCATCCCTTCTCAAAACAATTTCGAGAACTCCTCCAAAATGAAGAACCATTGGCTTGGTATAGAGCAACCTCTGTTCTCACTTCTCTCTAGGGCAATGAGTCAGCAGATGATCCCCCTAAGAGAACTAAACCATCAGACAGAACATGACCAATAGCTTCATATTAGAGGAGCCGTCATTCAGTCATGAGAGATCATTTTTAACTTGAAAACCCAAGAACTATGAAACACACACACATGTTGTCCTCTCCCCACCCAACATCCAACTGGTCAGACCATCATCTAATCCTCTAACTGCATATAGGCTCTCTCACCTCCTGCTTCCTCATATGTCATTCCCTTTGTTTGGAACACTCTTCCTTGTTTTTCACATAGGTAACTCATAGGTCAGACCTTAGCTAAAATGAACATCTCTTATAAGAGGTAATTCTTAGTGACTGGGTTATGAAATCAAATATGTATCTTCTATCATATCTCACCAGCATTTATTGAGCCGGTGCCATGGAAGCATTCCTTGATAGACCCACTTCTCTGTGAGGGCAGCAATTGGGGCTTTCTCCCTTGGCGTAGGACTCTGGATCTAGTAGGCACCCAATAGATCTAAATGGACAGATGGATGGGTGTACTATTCAACTACTCTTATGTGAGGCAAATTCTTATTTGTTTTCCTCCCCAGTCTGATGCCGATCTGTTCTCCTCCCCAGCCTGATGCCTGGTTCCACGAAAGGGCTGACAACTTACAGTTTGCCTTTTCTCACAGACCTAGGTAGTAATACACAGTGCTGGCTGTCAATCTTTTGCAGTGGAATATATAATTTTAATGATTGATCTATTCCAATGACTAAATTTTGCAGTGGATCAGTTCCCACTTGAAGAGAGTTTTTAAGCAATTCCAAACTAGTACACCCATTTTTACAACTTCATTTAGAGATCCTTCTGCATGGCTCTGCACTGAATCTGAAGGAATAGATAGATGCTGAGCCTCATAGTGAGTGGGTTTGTTAAAACAGACAGGATGACAAAGGAAGCCTGTGATCAAATTTAGACTTTATTACAAACCAGTTGAGAAACCATGTAGCACCTTTGAGTAGGTTTGTTTGTTTTTGCACTTGATCAACTTAACATGCCACTTGATGGTTAAGAATATGGCATATAGGAGATGACACCCTGAGTTTGAACAATGACTCAACACTTTCCAACTAAGTGGCTTTATGCAGGTTACTTACTGTTTATGAACTTCAGTATTTTCACCTGACAAAACGGGACTACCAGAGATTTATTGAAAAAATATTGATCACTTGAACACATATTGATCACAGAAATTGAACACAGCACTCACTAGTTATTGCGCTAACAAGGTGATTGCCTATATTCAAAGTTAATTTTATGCTATATAGACCAGAACACAATAAGACAGATAATACAAAGAAAGGACTGGCTGTCCAGAGTTTGCAAAGCCAAAACAAAACGTTACATTTTTATCCCTCAAGAGTTGGCCTTCAGTCTCTTCGCATTAGTAAATATGAACCTAGAAAAATTACATGTGAAGTCAGACATCTCTTTGCTAGTGGCTAGTTCGCCTGTAGAATTGTTCATTTATTCATATCCATCCAGGGAAGAAGGCAGCTTCCCTAATGATTTACTGATATAATTCTACGTCAGCAACTAAGCTCAGAAAAGCTAGAAGTTGAGAGGTCTGCTCTGCATAGGTGACAGAACCAGTTACCTGTGTGATGGGAAAACCCCAGCTCTTCTAGGTACCCAAGGCTGACTGAGCTGCTTCTCCCACTGTGGCCCTCACAGACAGTGAAGGGTCGGCCAGCAGTCCTGGTCAACAGTTTAGGGATAACCCCATCCCAACACAGGCACAGGGTGAAGATTGAAGCTCTCAAGACCTCCTGGAATCTTGGCTCCTTCCCCTATCGGTCATGTGACTCTAACCAAGTCACTCCACCTCCCTCAGTCTTAGTTTTCTTATGTGTACCATAGTCATAAGCACTGCATCAACCTGGAAGAGTTACTGCAAGGATTAAAGTGATAGCACAGAAAAAGTGTTTCTTTATTAAGTGTCTGGTACCAGCACTCACTTGACAACTGCTATTATTATTATTATTACTAGCAGTAATGGGAGCCTCAGAAATGCCACCTACTGGTCAATTTACTGGTGAAGAGCTCTGATTCTGGAGTTTGATGACCTATATTTGAGGCCTGGGTCTGCTTCTTCCTAGTTGGGTACCACCTGGGCCAATGCACCTAACTTCTCACAGACTCAGCTGCCCCACCTGCAAAATGGGATCAACAGCAGAATCTACTCGGTGGAGCTGTGATGAGGACCAATGTGTTAACAGGCATCAAAGCTCTCAGTCATGCCTGCTTTGTACGTCCATTCACTAGGCAACAGCTACTATCAAAATTAAGTATTTGGGCCCAGTTACTGACTGAGACTCAGGGGAAAGGTACTCTTCCTCTTGTAGATGAGTTTGTAAAACCACACCCCTTCTATCTTTCCACTCATTCCATTTAATGCTGAGACCTGGAGGCCCAGACACCTTTGCAGAGGTCACAGACTCTGCTCTAGCACCATCTCTTACCTGGGCTGTCTACACTGTGTCCCCTCTGGTGAGTGGAACACATATCTCCCT
This sequence comes from Uropsilus gracilis, assembly GCA_004024945.1. NCBI lineage: Eukaryota > Metazoa > Chordata > Mammalia > Eulipotyphla > Talpidae > Uropsilus > Uropsilus gracilis. Next base: position 214,536 of record PVHY01000151.1, on the reverse strand, counting down.
GGTCAAGGTAATCTACCTTTTTGGGAGACATCAGAGCAGGGTGGAGATAGAAGAGAAAGTGTGGGAAGGATAACAATAAGACACAGAACAACGATTCCTTACTGAACTGGGAAGATTGACAGGGGAACTGCACCAACAAATTGGAATCACCCAAGTAGCATGCTGGCATTTCCTCTGGAGAGGGAGGGTGACCAAAACAAATGGCTTGTCTCAAGCTGAGCAGAGGCCCTGATTTTATCTCTGAGTCAGTGGACAACGAGAACCAGACTTGTCTGCAAATGCCCGGGGAATTACAAAACCAAATACGGTCTTGTCTTTGCTGTTTCGGGAGCCTGATGTATGTCAGTCCATCGGGCGGGGAGGAGCTCAGGCAGAAACTGGGCTCTTTGAGCCGGTTGCTTTTTCTGCTGTGGTCCCTGAGACTTGATCTCCCTTTTACATTCTCTTGTTTGAAGATAAATAGCACCCAGCATGGTTTCCACGCCACTTGTACTGTCAACTGGGCAGCTCATAGCAGGACAGGTTAATAGCTTCAGGGCTCAGTTGTGGAAAGGGCTCCCTCCAGTCTCCTGTTTCTCCTGGTTCAAGATGCAGGGATTTTGCATCACTAACTGTCCTTGGACTTCAAATGGCCTATTTAGGATTAGGGTTACTGCTGTTGGTGCCCCTCCTCAGCCGAATGCTCCTCAACTGAATAACTCAACAACTGTGACCTCAGGCTGCTGCTGGGCCATAATAAACCAACTAAAGTGCCAGTTATTAAGATATGAAGAAAAGACCCAACATACGCCCCTCCCCATTCTGACACTGCTGGGTTCTAGATTTTTAAAAATGAGATATTTATCATAGGGCATTACTCAAAGATAATAAGCAAAATATCTTATTAGTGAGAGCTCCGTGAGGGACTTCACCCTGGAAGATAACAAAACTCCATACTGTATCAGTATGTTTAATTGTTATTCCCACTCATCCGGGCCAAGGGTAAGGCTACTGAGGGGCCTCTGTGGGTTTGGGTTTTTTTGACCCCGGTCCTTCCTCTGTGGCCATGTGAACCACCTTCTTGATTATTAAGGACACAGAGTGACCTAGAAAATCCGCAGGTTTCATGGAAATGAAAGATCCACAAACAAACACAGCTGGTTTTAGCTTTGATGCTGATAAACAAAGCGAGGCAGAGCAGAACCGCAGAATGAAAATCAAAAAACCAGACTGAAACCAAGAAAAGAAAATCCTTTCCCCCCTCAGTCTGTAGATGTGGGAGGGCAAGCTCGAGGAAAAGCTGGAACAGCAGTGCTTGAGAGCACGGCTTCCTGCGAGGAGTCTGGGAGCCTGGGCTCTGTCCCAGTTCTGCCTGGGACCCCTGCTGTAGGCCCTGGACACTGGAGCATCCATGGGTCCCTGGCTGGAGAAGGAGCTTTAATTTCAGGGGGTAGGGAAGGACCAAGATGAAACCAAATGGGGACAGGTTGATGTTTTCCCAAAAAAGAAAGGATTGGGTGAACAGGGCCATATTCCCAAAGGAAAGAATAACATGTTGTAGGAGGGGAAAGCAGACACTTGCAAGAACTCCTCAGATGTGAGAGGAGGGCCTGGCATATCCATACTCCAGAGAAGCCCTGGCAAGGCACATGCAAGGCTGTTCTTGGTTTCTGGGTCATTCCCTGCCCTTTCAGGCTAACTCCAAACCATTCTAGACCAGCACACAAAAGGTGGATTCTATCCACAGTCCATGTTTCTCTGGGAAAGGGTTTTTGAAGAAAGAGTAACTTTCTAGTATTGTATCAGACTGTGATAGCAACAATTGCAATGATTACTAGAAGCATTTTCTGGGGAGATTTTCCCATTCTGCACTGACAAATGTAGAAACACAGTAGAGTTGGTGACCAAGTTGGTGACCTATTTAGCCTATTTTAAAGAAAAGTGCATTTAAAATAGCTGTGGTTTCAAACTGTCATTTAGGAGAAAAGATTGTATATATTTTAGCCAAATAACTTTTTAAGTCTTAAAAAAATATGCTAATGCTCCACATTTTTCCCTGTGTGTGCTGTAACACAAAGTTATTGTATCCCTTTCCTTTAATGTAAGAAACAGATTCATACCCTTGAAAGGGGTATTTTTATGTTCTTATCATTCCTTCTTTTGTATAAGACAATTTAATTTTATTAAGACTTTTTACTGTGAAATATTTCAAACATGCAGAATGAAATAGATGATAATATTAAAAATACACATACTAATAAATAAATCCTAATGCCATATTCAACTATTTTTTTTCAAGGAATGAAAGGTAAGGTTCTAATTTAAACTACCCCACATTAACTTCCTTTCCCTTCCTTCTCTAGTCCTAAAATCAACACTGAATTTGATATTACTCTTACACATATATGTTAAATGTTTAATACTACTGTCTTTTATGTATTCATGAACTATTAAATGTATTACCAATGGACAAGTCTTAAAATTTTTAAATGTATACTGCATGATCATACTTGTTTCTTTCAAACTTATGATTTTACAATTTACCCATGTTTGTTTGAATGCGCTGTAATGTTGTGAAATATCTCATTGTAGAAATACATCAGAACTTCATTAGTAAGCATTTGAATTATATCCAATTTTTTTTTGCCATTATAAAGCTGCAGTGATATTAGCATCGCGGTTCCTCTTGTACACAGATTGTAGCATAGGGTATAAACCTAAAGCTAGAATTCCTATGTTATTGCGCAAGTCGAACCTAAACTTGACCAGATACCACCAAATTCACTCCAAAGTGGTTGTAAAATCCACACCAGCAGTGTTAGGGCATTACATTTTTGGTGTGGTATACAATTGACCTTGACTGCTAAGCTAGTGTTGATATGATTCAGAGGTTTCTATGTGCTGGTCCTTGGGCTAAGTTATTTACACATAGCATCCCATCAATTATCCCATTCAATCTTAGCACTGACCTTATAAAACAGGTCTTATCAATCCCATTTTGCAGATATGAATTAAAGGCCTGGAGAAGGGAAGCCATTTATACAGAGTCAACCTGACAATAAATGGTGGGTTTGTAATAATAACCATCTGTGTCTGGCTCCTACACTCTTAGCAAGTAAATACCATTGCCTTCAAAACTGCAAAAACATCCTTTTTCACTGACCAGATACATGATTTGAGCCTCAGGGACAATAAACTTACTGAAGTTACTAAATTTGGTATACATCATAAACTGAACCCAGTGCTCCTGAATCCCTACTCTCAAGCAGAGGCTGGCACAAATGTCCAGATTTCCCCAAGGAATGGGCAGAGGGCTCCAAGCTGGGTGGTATCAAGTGTAGATTCCCATGCCTTAGGACCCCCATCTCTAGGCCCCAGGCTATAGGAATGGTCCATCAGCCAGGGCCTCCCACCATCTCTCAAAGTGCAGCAGAACCACTCAGAGGGTTTTTCCAAACAAGGGACATCATCATAAAGCCTCAGCAATTGAATCAGAACAAATGAATCCTAAAGACTCAACTTAGGCCCTAGTAAGCTGATGGAATGTTAAAAAGATACATGAACCTCAGAAGTGAAAGCGGAGAGGGAGAGGGAAATCCCCTCAGTCTGATGAATCAATTCCAGAAACACCCTCTCACCCAGACCCCATCCATCAGCATCAGAGTCAGAAGATGGGAAATGTTGGCTCTCACTCTTAACACCTCTGTGTTAGTTACCCACACTCTGTGTGAGGTTAAAGAAAACTGGTTCTGGGATAGAGACCAAGGAACCCTGAGCTGGAATAATGCACATAAAAAAAATGGGGTTCCCCTTTCCTGAGAGATTCAGAGACGCTGACCTCCTGACAGCATGGTCATAGCAGGGAGCAGAACCCTAATGTTTCTGGTTTAGTTCAACAGAAAGGTACTGTTGGTTCAGGAGGGTCCCCTGAGTAGTTCCAAGTTCATCCTTGCTGCAACTGTAGTGCCTACTGGTCACAGTGGCCCTACTGGTATTGTAGGAGGAGAATGATGGATTGAACCCGGTGCTTATACTGTAGCCATGGCTTGGGGGTATGCAGAGCAATCTTTGACAGTAAATGGAGCCCAACACAGAGGAATGCCTGCCTACATAAGCATTAAAAACAGGTTTTGGGATCAGCTGGACCTGAGTTTGAATTCACTTATGAATTGCATGACTTGAACAAGTCACAGAACTTCTTTGAAGGTCAGGGTTTCTCAGGCTTGGTGAGGGAAGTAATAGCATCAATCTCAGCAGGCAACCAGAATGATTTGAAAAGTAGTGAGTATAGAGTGCCTGGCACGGAGTTAACTTACATTCATGATTCTGAATGAACTAGAGAAAAAGGTACCTTCTGCAAGCCATACCTGACAGAAATAACTGCACATCTACAATGATTGTGCAGTGAATGATGCCCCCTGTAGATATGCAGGGGCCTAAAGCATGGGCCTTTCACATGAGAAGTGTCTAGTAGCATAGCTGGGATTTTTGTCATGAGATAAACAAAAACAAAAGCAAAAAGCAAAACAAAACAAAATATCTCTCAAATAGCTGTAGGAAGACAGCACTGAGTTACTGAAAAAAGTTGTAAATGAGTTTGGAGAACTCTAAGAAGCTTGAGGAGTTCATGAATATGGGATTTATGAATAAGGATTGTAAGAGGGACTGCACAGTAAGGGGCTGGAGGGTCACAAAGTGTGACTGGGCTACAGCACCAGCAGGAGGTAGAAGCAAAGGACTCTGCTCGGGTCCAAGTCACAGGGGTCATCTGAGCTCAACCCACAATAATGCAGTGAGGAGCACACAGGGCAGCAGTACACACAAAATTCCTGAAAGTGTCACAGCAGACTGAAACAGCTACTGCTTCCTTTTTACACCCAACTCTACACACCCCATTCCCTTGTCCTTTCAACAACCTTAGGAGGTTTTGCATTTTCAAAACGCCTTTTAAAATATCACTTTATTGGGTTTTCTCAGTTCATTATAAAAATTGAATAATACATATTTTTGAAAGGCAAGGTTTTCACTTAAAATTATGTCAAGGATACAAACAGGTAATATTTAAGAAAAAATTGGTCAAGGAAAATAAGCAGCATCTAAATAAAATAAAATCAAAATAGCAGAAGATTTTCCATTTGTCAAAAAAGAAGACCCACATCTCCAGTACCAGTAAGTCTATATGGATATGGTTATGGGTGCCTAAGGGACTGTCAAACAAACCAACGGAGACATCTCTTAAAATTTAAGGCAAGAACACCCTCTGACTCAGAAGTCAAACTTCCAGGAGTTGATTCTGCTGCAATAGAAGCACCAGAAAACATGAGGAAATATAAATGTATGTTTGCTGCAACTTCTTGAGATCAACCACAAAGTTGCAAATCTCTGCCACCAAGAGGTTATAGCTGAAGAAATATATTTTTTTCCATAGTGTGGAACAAGCTGGGGTGGGTAGCTCTAAAGACACTGGATTGAAAGGGTGGGCCTCATATAGTATCAGATGAACTGCAATGACCTCAAAATGCAAACTGCAGGTCAAAAGTCTGTAAAAATTCCACATGCATGTATGTAAAACTAGTGCAAACAGGGCACCAAAACTAAGTAGGGAGACAAACACAAATACCAAGGGCTATAGCCGAATCAAGGGACGGTGTCCACTACAGCTCAGGTCACTGTGTGGTTTATTCCACCCATATGCACAATTGCAAAAGACCTCAGTTTCCAACAACCACGAGGTTTACTTACAAGGGAAAACAAAGAGTTTAATGTACGTACCCACAAGGGACCACTGACATCACCCAATTAGTGTCCACAAGACAGAGTGCCAGTGATCTGTCACCGGGAGTGCTGGACAACAGCGAAGTTCAGAAGTGGTCACCAGAAGTGCACCACCAACAAACAGCTCTTAGAGACACCAGGCCCAGGGCCTTTGGTGCTCCTGTCAGGGAATGTCAAAGACAGGACCGGGAGCCCAGTCTCTGCAAAGGTCTCGGCTTCCCATCCTGGTAGCGGCTGCTGAACATGGCTGCTAGTTTCTCTTCTTTCTTGGGGCTGAAACAGTAGCCTCAGAGGCCCAAACAGTTCTCAGAGGTTGGAGCAATTCTTCTTAGAGCCTGGAGTACATGCTTCAGAGGCTGGAGCCCACCCTCCTGGAGACTGAAGCCCATGCTCCCTTGCCCTGGCTTAAATCCACCCTTAGGGTGCCCTATCCTAGAGTCTAATTGGACTGTTTTTCACTCCTATGGTTGGTTGATCTGTTTCAGTGAAACGACCACAGCTGACTTGACTCCTGCCCACCCAGTATCATGTGCACACATGTAAATAGGGAAATGTGTAATAAACCCCAGGAGGAGGATGGGTAAGGACATATACCCAAACTGTCAACAGCATCTGGGAATATGATCCCACTGCTGAAAGGAGGGGGTCACCGAACACTGACGTTCTGTTTTATCTCTCTCTAAATTCAAGGGGTAGAATTATGGTTGACTTTCATTTGTGATTTCAAGCAATTTTTAAAAGGACATGCTTATTATAGAGCAGTTGGGTAACACAGAAAAGTTTGTTTTTGTTTTTTTTCATTTTTGTTTTCTGTCTGTTCTCTTACTTAGCATTGCATTCTAACACATATGACCTTGCCTTTCCAGCTGGGAATCTGGGCTGGGATCACAATGTCATCTGGAAGTGACATCTTGGAAGCAGAAAGTCTAGTGGCAAGCATTCGGACATCAGGGCTGGAAGGGAACCCCAAAGTTGGTTCAAATTGAGTCCATACCCTTTGTTTTCCAGATACTGAGACTCAGGGAACCAACGGTGCCTGGAAGCTGTTGTTAGTCCTGCAGGCCAGGAGCTATTTACAAAGAGAACGAACACTCAAAACACCAGTGTGTGTGTGGTTCTGATGGAAGAAGCAGCTGACTGAGGCCCAAACCAAACATCCACAGTGAGGATAAACAAGCAAAAGTCTTGAATGGGTCTTGGGCGTGTGGATCTCCAGCCAGGTTCACTGCCAGTCACTAAACTCCTCCTCTGCCAGAGCCCCTGACAAGCACTTCATCTCTGTTAGCCTCAGTCTTATTGAAACTGAGTGCAAACAGGGCACCAAAACTAAGCAGGGAGACAAATACAAATACCAAGGGCTGTAGCTTAATCAAGGGACAGTGCCCTGTACAGGTCAGGTCACTGTGGGTAACTCCACCTTCACACACAGTTGCAAGAGACCTCAGTTTCCAACAACCGTGAGATTTATTTTACAAGGAAAAACAGAGCTTAATGTAGCTGCAAGGGGGTAGCTACCTCACCCAGTTAGTGCCTGCCAGAAAAGCGTGATCATCACACTCTTGGTGACCTGTCACCAAGAGTGTTGGACAGCAGCAGTGATGCTCAGGAGTACACCACCAACAAACAGCTTTTAGAGACAGCAGGGCCAGAAGCTTTGGTGCTCCCATCAGGCAACATCAGAAACAGAACTGGAGGTCCAGTCTCTGCAAAGATCTTGGCTTTTTTCCCTTGATGGCCAGCTGCTGGATGTGGCTGCTGGTCTCCCTTTCTTCTTCAGAGGCCAGAAGTCCTTCTCCTTTCTTGGGGCTGGACCAATTGCCTCAGCGGTTCAAACAGTTCTTCTCAGAGGCTCAAACAATTCCCTCTGAGGCCAGAGCAGTTCTCTCAGAGGTCAGAGTGCACATTTCAGAGGCTGAATGCACCTTTTTGGAGACTGCAGCTGTACTTTCAGAGGCTAGAAAAGTTCTTCCTAGGAGGCACGAGTATATACTCCTCAGCTCCCTTTGGTCTTGGCTTTTATCTACCTTCAGGGTGCCTCATCCTAGAATCTGGACTGTTTTTCACTCCTATTGGACTATTTCAGTGAGACCAACACAGCTGTTGCTGGCTCCTGTAGGTATCATTGTCATACCCTACGAGGAGATGCGTTGAATTTACTGTTTATCAAAGAGGAATTGAGACTCAGAAAAGGTGACCCAGTTGCATAAGGTCACATAGCCTGCTAGTGGCAGAGGCAGATTTTAACTCCAGTGGTTTCTTTTTGATGTTCACACACACGTGCGCGCGCGCACACACACACACACTAGTTCTCGCTATTTTTGCCTGTAGAACCGCTCACGTTGCCTGGGGTACCACAGACTCAAGCAATTCTCAGCCTCAGCTTCCCAGGTAGCTGGGATTACAGGTATCATGCGCCACCATGCCCAGCTATTTTTTGAGACTAGGTCTCACTATGTTGCCCCGAGCGGGACTTGAGCCGTGATCCCTAGCCCTGGCTGCTTCATAGGCTGAAGCTTACAGGCACGCGCCACTGTGCCCAGCTTCAAAGGATTTTCTTAAGAAACATTTATGGAAAAGAGCAATGCCTGAAAAGGTGCCAGCCCACACACACTATGTGAGGGGTTGTCTGTCTAATCATGCCAGGCTATGTGCCAGTGGAGGGTTGGTGAGGCTTCCTTGGGCTGTTCCAATGTGTGGGCAGAGCAGGAAGTTAGGATTCATCCCAGCAGAATAAGTAGGGCAGCCGAGGCAGAGTGCAACTATCCCAGAACTTAGCACCATCCCTGCTCCCTCAAAGGCTGCCTCCAGATCCAACAGAACAAAGGCTGTTCTTGCTAACGCAGTCGGTTGGGCCATTGTGGGCATGTCCCCAAGCTAAGGCAAAAAAAACGCTGCTCATTCCATCTTTCTCATCTGTTGAAAGTACCTGATCAGTAATCTTTTGTTTTGAAAATAAACACTGTCTTGGATTCCATATTCTCTAGGCCAATCCTTTCAGCCTTTATTGATGCTTCCATCTTAGCCCTCTGCCCTCTCCTTCTGAAGAGATATTTTCTTTCATTCTTGTGGGACTTGGCTGACATTGATTTCTCCATGCTGGAAGAGTTATGGGGAAAGGTAGAGAGAGATCTGATTTAGGAGGGGAAAAGAAGGGAGAAAGAGTAGGTGAGAAGGTATTTGGGATCCATTTTCGTCTTTGAGTTGCAGGGAGATTAGTCTAGAATGACAAAGTCAAAGAAGAATGAAAAATAACTGAATCGCCTTGGACTAGATTATTGACGAGATAGGAGTTAATTCATCTATAAATCGAGCCTACAGATAGATATGTATCTAATCACTAAGTCTGAACCATTCCGGAAACCGTCACCCAGCTCCACTGAAAGCATTTCCTTTCACCTGCCCAGTGGTAGCTTCCATTCTACTATCAGGGTGGGTGCCATTTCTTCAACTGATACTATGATATAGTTAAAATAAACATCAGAATAATAATCCCTATTCTCCAGCAATAGTGGTCTGCACATGACAATGGGATGTTTGAATATCTGTAATCCCTCTCCCCTAACCAATTCAAATAAATCCAGAGTGTTTACCATGTGCCAAGTGCTAGATTAGATGCCGGTGCTGCAATGCGAGCAAGACATGACACCCCTGTGCCCTAGGAGAGCATAATCTAAGGAATCAAGTAGACCTGCAATTATACTCATGCCCTTGCCTCCTAACTCTGTGCTCCTTTCATTTGACTATCTGTTATATTAATGCTTCTGTAGGTTGAGAAATACATGATATAGGTTTTTGAAATCTTTTTTGTCTTAGTACACATCAGTCTATTAATTCACTTTATGTGATAAACATCTGCAAACCAGGAAGGGAAGGAGGGCCCTCAGTGTGGGAACACTGAGTGCTTTCTGTGGGACTCTGGGGGACCTCATGATGCACAAAGGATTCTGGGCAGAGAAACCAGTGTACAACCAGCAGGAGAAAACACAGAAAAATATGCCTCCTTTTCACAGGGCTCCTTGGCAAGACTTTTAATCATCGCTCATTGTCTTATTCTCCATTACCACAGTGGTTCTTGCTAGACTCTTTCTTAAACTCGTGCTTCCAAAATCTTTCCCATCAGAGACCTCACCTTCTTTTAAAGGAAAATCTAGCAGTTAAGATAAAATCAAATCATTCAGCATGAGTCTCACAGATTGTATTTTCTTTACCTAGTGATAACCCTGCCTGTTCACATGGAATGTGGCAGGTAGGGAAGAACAAATTCCTCTTTCTACCTCTCCCATTTCCTCCAAAACCAAATATCTGAATCATCCTGCTTTTGTGCCTTCATACTCAATTTCCTCTGGCTCCCTCTCCTTGGTCTACAAATAAGCACTATTCTCTCCTATGTAAAAAAATTCTCTAATGTCTGTGGTTTCTACCTCCTCCTCTCATTCATTCTTCTTATACCATCCCAATAATTTTGTGTTAGATGCCAATGCTGAATTTTCAGTGCCAAAAGTAAAGGTTTTGCCCAACCTCCTTTATCCTCACAGTTTGCTTTCTGTTAAAAATACTATCTTTGTCTCATAGAATTGTCCTTTTTCTCTGCATCTGTAATCCTGCCCTTTTATTCTGTTCCAGCCCTGCTGCTGACTCTTTTTCTCTTGCATTGTTTTCTATGTGTTCAACACTCAGGTATCTCAGTGCCTGAAGAAAGGGAAGTTGGCAAAGAGTTAAAAGAGAAATGTTGAAGGAGAAAGAAAAACTCCAAAGGTTCAATGTCACAGAAATCAAGGAGTGAGGAAGTTTTAGAAGGAGATGCATGTCAACAGGATCAAAGGACTCAGAGTAGCATTTATTGGCTTTTCCAACGAAAATCCAGGCCTGAAAACATAATTGCATGAATAAAGTAGGGTTTTTGTTTTGTTGTTTATAATGTACTTTTATTATGAAAGCACTTTCTAATGATAAAAGTACTCAAGTAGAATCTGAGAGACTACAGGACAGGTAGTAATAGATAACTCTGCCTTTCCTCTGGCCTTTTGATTACACTATAACCCCTCTTAATCCTTTCCAAAGAATTGTTAACATCTGGTCATTCTCACCAACAACATAATCTTCAACACCATTATCACCACCACAATCATCAATATCCGTATGATCACCATCACCATTATCATTGTCTTTATTGCAAGAGTTCTTCAAAGACTTTATTCCTGTCTATTACCCATTTGGGAAATGGCAGGGAGAGGAGAAAAGAAGTGGAGGAAAATACCTTGTAAATCTTTTTCCAAATATTTTGGTTGAGCAAAGAGTTTCCCATTTAAGAGCAGGTGACAGTAAGAGCTCTCCCATATAGAGCTCTCCCATCTCCTCATTACTACCTTCATAAGCATCACAATCATCATCATCAAATGTCACTGAATGGTTTCCAGCCATGTGCCAGTGTTTGAGTTGATCACATTAGGTATCTCCCTTAATGTCATTTCAACTCTAAAAAGTCAGTTTATTGTTTCAGTTTTACTGATGAGGAAACTGGAAACTAAAACTCAGAAAAAATTATTAATTCATCTATGATCACATGGAGAGTGTGTTCTGAAGGCAGAACTTATATGCTGATTTGCCTTACTCAGAGATTTTTTTCCCTACTCAAGGCTACTCTCTTGAAACCTACCAATGATAAATCTAATAAGCTAAAACAGAAAAGGAAGTTCTTTTGAAAAACAAACAAGAAATATGGTCATAAATTGCAACATGTTGATTCTAGAAAAGTTAGTATGCTCAACCTTGGTTGTATTAGGACAAGTCTGTCTTTGAACTTACACATTTCCTAGCTTTTTAAATTGAGATGACTCCACATTTGTCCAGGATTTAGCATCGTCTGCAAAAAATGTTGAAAATCTAATGCAGTGATTGGAAGATAAAAATCTCTATTCTTACTTTTTTAGAAGGACTCAACAACTTAGAATGTTTTCTCTACTAATATACACAAGAGAGTTTATTAATCCAAAATCAAGATATCTGTTTAAATGAAGACCAAAGGATTGAGGTTGGAAAGACATAGATATTACTTGCTTATCTTTAACAGGATATATTGAAACTAAATGATGTTTTAATAGCATCTTTCCAATATTTTGTCTCCTAATGGGTTTTGCAGGATTATTTTACACTGAACTTTTTCCGGTGCAATTCTAAAGTTCTTAAAAAACTCTCCATTCCTATCCTTTATCCATATGGGAGAGGGCAGGGAGAGGAGAGTGTATGTGGGGGGGGGGGGGTGTGTGCAAATCCTTTTCCAAAAATCTTTGGCTGAGCAAAGACTTTCCCATTTAAGAGCAGGTGACAGTATGATCTCTCCCATAGGCAGCACATTAAGACTCTCTGCAGAAGTAAACAAATCCATTATGATGAAAGCCGGACATTCTTCAGGGCCAGGATCTAATGAAAATGTCAATGTTTTACGCAGTTTAGAAACTGACAATTCAACAGTTTTACAGGAGCTATTTAATGTTTATCATCACTTATAAGAGCTCAAATGTAGACAAAGAGTAGGGCAACAGAAGAAACCAAGAGATCTCTTGCTTAAAGGCAGTTATGCTATCCATAACCTGTGAGGGTTTTACGGTTTGTCAGTTTCTAGAACTCTCAGGCAACAGAACACAGGTCTTGGCAAATGTAGATTGGAAATTCACACTCCAGGATATACTCATCACAATGACTATGCTGTGCACTTTTATTTATACCCCATCTTGTTAAAGATACAACCACCGAGGAGTTGCTATGAGAGATAAAGCCACTAAATGAACCAAAGTCAATGCATTAAGAGTCTCTGAGTGCTTATCAAATTCTTCATATATACATTCTAAAGCATTAAGGAGAAGATAAACAGAATATGTAACTTCTAAATTAAAAAAGGATTTGAAAGGGGAAAATAAAAAGAAAAAAGAAATGAAGAAAGCACAAAAAGGGCAATAAAGGAGCGCAAAGGAAGAAAAAAATCACCCATGACAACAGAACATGACAAAGAAGAAGACAAACAAGTATAAATTAGTTACAACAAATATAAACAGCTTAAATTCACCTATCAGAAGACAGAGATACCAGGTTTTTTAAAAATTCAGTGTCATGTTGCTTATAAAAGGAGTCAATGACACACAAAGGCTGAAAATAAAAAGATGGAAAAAACAGGCACTCACACATACTAACCTAATGTATGATGCTATAGCAATACTATCATACTAAATAAAATTTATTAAAATGTAAAACATTAATAAAATTGGAGGGAAATGTCAATTAATGATTATAAGAACAATCTACCAGGAGGCCATAACATTAGAAAATAAATTTAATAATTAAAATTATATCTTCAAAATAGATAAAATAAAACTTGCTAGAATTGCTAAAAGAAATGAAAAGATACATAATTATCATGGATACTTGATGCTTATTTCCTCTGAATCTTAGCAATTCAATAACAAAAACAGTAATTGATAAAAAAGGTTCTGTCACATAATTCACAAACTTCATAAAATATAAAGTATATTCATTCACAGTGAAAATACACATTCTATCCAACTACACATGGAATGTTTGTAAAAAGCTGAACATGTGCTTGACCATTCAGAAATTGACAAATCTCAAGAAGTGTTATTACCTACTTGACTTCTGACCTCTTCTGAAAGAATAATGAAATTTTAGAACCTTATATATTGAGAGACTATTCTGCCAGTTTTTTGGTTTTTTTTTTGTTTGTTTGGTTTTGGTTTTTTTGTTTGTTTGTTTGTTTTTTATAACCTAGTAACTGCTTTCATTTTTTTGGATTCTCTTTTTGTCACCTCCATTGAGAAGCCTTCTCTGACTGATCACCTTAAGCAAATTAACTTCTTCTACCTTGAGTCACTATTTTTTGTTCTATTGGATGTTCTTCATTCAATTAACCAATCTCTGCAATCATCTAATTTGTTTGTTTACTGGCTTACTGGCTCTCGCCATGCCCTCCACCACAATTAAAATAGAATATATTTGCAATCTCCAGCTCTTGTTAAGAAGCCAAGTGTATAGTAGACACTCAATAAATATTAGCTGCTGTCAACTTGCCTCCGCAAACTGCAGTGCTCACAACCCCTTACAGAGGTTAGAGACCTACTCCCTAGCACAGATAATATTATATTAAGATTATTTGTGTGATAGTATCAGTAAGAGATTGTAAATTTGTCATTATATCTGCATATGTAAAAATGCTAAATAAATGATTGTTGAATAAGCTATGACCTCCCCATGTGTAAGAAGAAACCTGAAATCTTGAGAAGTCATATGAAATGCTTAAAACCACATGATGTAAATAAAAATGCCTGATTCCTGGCTATGAGTCCCTCCAAGTAGCCTCTGATCACTTCCTGTCATTCATGGAAGCAGCCAGTGAAGAGAGAGGAGATAATCTGAAAATACCTTCTTTGCCAAATTCAGTGTTTTGGCTATTATTATACAGATAACTAGCTTTTGCCAAATCTATTAAAATTTACTCAACTTACTTTTTAATAATTGCTAAGATCTGAAAAATAACTTCATTTTCTAGTTAAAGAAACAAAGGACAGAATTTAAAAGAATAGCTTTTGACTCAAAATCATCTGTATAGCCATGTTATCAACTTAGTGGTACAAGGAGGAATCACTTGTGCTACCTTGGATAAGTCAATCTCAGCCTCAGTCTCTATGGCGATGAAATGGCCCCTAATATGCTCACTCAGTTTTCACAAATTGGAATTATGTTACTCGAACATACACTGAATCTACTATGCATCCCAGTGGGTGATAAATGTCAGGAAGATTGTCAGCCTTTACATAGTCACATACTGTACAATAGCTGTTTGCAAGTTTTGCTCAAGAAATTGGCTTTTAATAATCTGCTTTCCGGAGCTTTTCCGGAAATGTACACTAAAGAATGAGTTAAAGAACGAGTCTTAGGTTGCTTTGAATCTGATTACATTCATCCCTTGTTGTTAGAACTGAACTTGAAAAATTCTGGCCAATGCCAGATGTAATTGTTGAATATCCTTTTTACTAAAGATTTCAGGAAGATGAGGCAGCTAGAGGGGCAGCCAAGATGACAACATTGATTAACAAAGGGGCATATTGTCTGGCACATTCTTCTTTAACCTAATCTTCCTCCTGCCTCAGAAGGAACTGTTCTAGAATAGAATGTTTCCACCAAAAACATCTGTTTGCCAGATCTGCCCAATACTATAGCAACTGGTGAGAATTACAGGCACTAAGAATTTTCCTTAGATTGGAAGCTACTTGACAAAGGGAACAAACAAAGTTCAAGTTTATCAGGGAAGACAGGCCATCACAATTCTGACGAAAACTCCTTTTAAAGATCAAAACTTTTGCATACTCCCCCCATCCAGCTATGGAATTTTATTTCTTTTAACCTTTGACTCAAAAATACACAGTGATCAGAGTTACTAGAAATTCAGCATTTTAAAAAATAAATTCTTATTTTAGAAATCACAATAGCGCATGTGTGTGTATGTGTATGCACATGTATTTGAGCACTCTCAAAACACGTTAGCCCATAGGTAAAATGCAGTTCATTGATATGAAACATAGAATTTGTCCTCCTTAACTTGAGTTTTTAAGTATCGGTACTGTGATACTATAGACTGAGTAATTCTTTTTTGCGGGGCTGCTCTGCTCATGTGGGGGTTTTAAGAGGGCCCTAGGCGTCTACCCATAGGATGCATTAGGACTCCCCTCATGTATACCCTGGACTGCGTTGAACAAAATTACCTCTGGACATTGTGAAATGTCCCCTAGAGAACAAAACTATCCCCCATTTAAAACCAGTGCTTTAAACTTTCTCTGTGTTCTACCTCTCTCTTAATGAAAGCAAACCACTGAGGCCTGCTAGACTGTGGAAGGAAAATAGTGACCACCAGACAAGCAATTCCCAGTTGGAAGAGTTACTTAATAGGTATGGGATTTTCATTAGGTTGATGACAATGACGACTTTGAAGCTGTGACCTCAACATGGGCAGTGCATTTGTCCCAACATGGGCAGTGTATTTGTTCATGAAATTTAGGCATTGCATTAACAGTATCTGAAAAACACAGAGGCCTAAACAGAATAAGGGTACTACTATTTTGTAGCAAATTCCGGATGTGGAAGAGAAAATGAAGTACCAAGAGGATGTGTAGAGGAAATTTGGGTTTCTGGTTTGGAGAAGGGGGAGAAAGAATAAACAAAACAAAGGAGCAGAGACTGGGACACAAACTTTTGGGAAGGAGAGAGGGGAGGCAAGTTCAGAGAGCTTGAAGGTTTTGGTGCCTGGAGGAGAAGGTCCCAGAAGTCAAGTCTTCTGGGGCTCTCCCGGCATCAGGCTGGAAGGGTCCGGAGCTATATGAAGGTGGAAGAGAGGTGACCCTGACCAAGTATTGAGCCACCATGCAACCTGATTAGACCTGAGCTGAACCTCATGTTGGGAGCAAAGGAGAACCAAAGGACAGGACATAACTTGGCAATTTTGGACTGAGGTAAACCACATGTAGCTCCCTGAGAAGCAGAAGTGGGGTTCCTTTCTGTTTGGGGTACTTGTGCTGGTGTGGACTATTAGACTCTTTGTTTGTTTTTCCCCTTACTGTAAATAAACCTGTGTTTATCCTTATTACTGTTTGATCTCTGAGCAACTGCTTGTGCACAGGTGGGAGAACCCACATTGACAAAAATTAAAAAGGGGGTAGTCCTCTGCCCCGGTAACAACTTTAAGTAGCTATTATTTTTACAACTAAACGTTGATCATACTCTTGAAATATTAGGGATAAAAAGGGTCCTGAAATGATAGGTGATCTGAGTTCTACTCCAACCAACAGCCAACTAGGTGATCTTTGACATACCACACCCCTCTCTAGATCTTAGTTTTCCCATTAGTCTGAAAGCACATTTAGGACATGGATGCAGAGGAGTATAAACTGGGATAGAATATAAAATGTTTCTTGTAGATAGTACTTGGATCAAATTACTAATTTGTGACACTACTTCTACTTTCAAATAATCACACTTAAGAGATAACACAATAAAGAAAATGAAATCAACTGTGTATATTATATATATATATATATATGTGTGTGTGTGTGTGTGTGTGTGTGTGTGTATGTATGTATCTATACAGAAAGGAATTCCCATCATCTACCACCCACCACACAAGGCAAGAAACAACTCCTAGTTGGCATTAAGAGCAGCAAAAAGTGCAATTACCATTACAGAAAATGACATCAATGACATAAACAAAGTATAAACTTGTAGGGTCATCCCTGAACACAGAGATGTAATCTGCTAGAGAAAATAATAGAAATGGCTAGTAGGTAATGAAGAAACTCATTGAATGCTCCAAAAGAAAAGAAACAAAACTTAAATGAATGGAAAACTGTAGGGTCTAGAGAACACCAGAAAAATTTAAAGAAGGCAGATTCTAGATATGGTATGGAATTATTATTGTTTCATGTGCAGCGTGAAAAAATTCACAGCATCAAATAAGATAATAAGAGGCTGCCTCTCCTATCAGGTCAGCCCCAGAAACCAGAAGCCAGAGAGAAATCTTACTGCTTTCATATAAGAGAAAACAAGCATTTGTGTCTATCATCTTCCCCATCTTGCTCTTAATTTATGTTGACATATCTGTGACTTCAATGCAAAACATAAACTTTTCTTTTCTTTGGCATTAGATCACTTTTCTTTCAGAGCTACTTTTGACAGAATATTCTTGGAATCCATATTCCAAACCACCATTTATACTGGTGGTTTGCAAAGTTCTAGTTGAGATCAAGGGTGGAGGTCTGGAAGAGCAGAGTACTAGTGCTTTTACAGAGAACAGGTGAGCTGGCCTCAGAGTGCTGCTCTAGAGTGAGTCAGAATTCCTGAGGTGAGGCCTGGGTGAGTGGACACTCACCTTGCTTCTTATGGGCAGCTCAGGTGGTATCTAGGATACCAAATGTCTCTGCCATGTGGCATCTGTGCAGCAGCTTTCTCAAGTAAATCTGGGCCTCATTCATGCTGCTTCTGAGCACAGAAAAGCCACCTCACAGCTCTGTGTGCATGTCCTAACCAGGCTCATTCACTGAGCTTCCAGGGGGCAGGGAGGTACCACAAGTGAGGGTTGCAAATCCCACACAAAAAGGCAGATGTCAGTGCCTGGAACACTGCTAAAGGCAAGCCTGGGTGAAGGTAGTTGCTGAGAATCTATGGAAATCAGCCTGGGCTAACCGACTCCTCAGCCCCAATCCGGAAAGCTGGACTGCATGTCATATTTACAGGTCTAGGTGACTTCATTTTGGTCAAACTGCCAACTGTGCAGAATTTCAGGGTTCCAGGCTCAAATTTCTGTAGATGTGGTCCCTTTGTTCCAACCAAAGAAATCATCTGTCTCCTCAGAAACAGGTGAGGCTTTGGCAAGTGGGGACCTACATGGTTCAAATGACTATCTCCCTTAATTTGTTAATTTTTTTAAAAGCCACTCAGACGGCTCTGAAGTTCAAGCACTCCCTGTCACTTTGCATTCACCCAGGCTTTGTGCAGACAACCATGAGCTGTCCTGACGCACGTTAAAAGGTCAGAGCTCATGCCATGGCCCCTTCCTCCAGGGGAGTTCTGCGGCTCTGAAGAGAAACAGATCCACTCAGAGGCTGGTGTTGGGACTGTCGCTCCTCAGTGACGGAGAAGGATGAACAGCTAGAGTTTCTACAAAACTCAGTGGGACAGAAACACCCAAGGATTCAAAAGTCAGAGTTAACTCCTCATGCCCTCTAGTAAGCAGCACTAACAGTGACCTCAGCACATGTGGGGTCTGAGTCTTGCTGTACAATTAAACAGTAAGCTCTCGGTAGCTGTCTTCAGATGGGTGACTGCAGAAATGAACACATTAGGCATTGTTTTTATTTCACATTCTTGAAATCAAGCCTCAGCATCGCAAGAGCATTTGGATTTACAATATCTCTTCTTTCACTTGTCAACTATTTTGGAGGGTCAGATCTGGGCAAAGTCAGTGTGCAGGCACATGGCATCTGTCTTCAAACCATCCGGGGCAAGACAGGTATGACAAGTATGGTGATGCCTCGTGTCAAGGAGGCAGTGGTGGAAGGCAATTCCTCACTCCCAGGAGCTGCTGACTACACTTAAAAAGATTCTCCGTAGATGCTCAAAATGCCTCCCTAAAAACCATGTCAGAATCCTCCAGGGGATGGTAAATGTCCCTTTGCAAACATATTTGTTCTCAAGGGGAAGGACAGCAGAGGTTATCTCAAAAAGGAGGGTCTCAGAGAGATGGCCAGGAGAGCTGGAGGAACCAATAAATAGGATCTCTCATTGTCAGTGGAAACTGGGAGATCTTGGTCTTGGTGGGAGAAGAGCCCTTCCTTTGAGGATGAGGCTATAGCAAGTATTTGGATGTTTTCACCCATGTGCTTGCTCAGAAGATGCCCTGCTGTGACCACCTCTGTGAGCTGAGCCACAGTGCAGTCAGCACTGAAGGTGCATGCGACCAGTTGCACATCCCTAGGTTTCTGTACATGCCACCAACCCAGACACATACACATGCCCAAATAAACACCGGGTCATCCTTCAGGTCTCAGTGCTCATGTCCATGACAAGCCCTCCCTGCCAGCTCCAGAGGGCATCTGTTTGCCTGTGTGTTTTCTTACCATGAAGAGCCTTTCAGAACATGTACCTTTACTGGGTAGTCGATTTCCTTTTGCGTATTTCCACAACCAGAGGTTAGTCCTTTTGTTATCATTACAAAATAATAGACCCTGTTACTGTGAAAACGAGCACGATGGAAAGTCAGAACAAAAATAAGGTGAAAAAAAATAAAGAAAAGAAAAGAAAACCTTTGCCTTTGTTCTTGGATCTAGTTGTTCTAAATAGTGAAGAATCCTTTCCCTTTTGAAGAACCACCACACTGCAAAATGCAAAGGATCCTTGAGACTTAGAATAACTAGATCCAAGAACAGGGACAAAGATTTTTTTATGACCTAGCAATTTCTCTCCTAGGAATCTACCTGAAAAAGCAGAAAAATCTAATTCTAAAGGATACCTGTACTCCCATGTTCATTACAGCATGATTTACTTAGCCAAGATATGGAAACAACCTAAATACCCCCAAACAGATGAGTGGATCAAGAAGATGTGGTACATGAATACAGTGGAATACAACTCAGCAGTCAAAAATCTTATGCCCATGTCCTTTGCAGCAACATGTATGGAGTCAAAGGGATGATGTTAAGAGAAATAAGACAAAAGGAAAAAGATAAATAGAGGATTGCTTCATTTATAGTGCAATACAGAGAAATCACACAAAGGGTCAGACAGAAACTTTAAAAACAAATCTTGAGAAAAAAGACCAGAGTTGAGACATCAAGAAGGTAAGGGAAAAAGGAAGGGAAAGGTGTGAGAATACCTGAGGGGAGAAATCCTATACTTTAAAAAATTAGCAAGGACCTAAAACAATAGTACTTCATTAAAAGAAATAGAGGAATGAATGAATAAATAAATGAATGAATGAATGAATAAATAAGACTCTACCCAGAGAAATCTTTACCCTAACCTCAATATTCTTTAAAATGAAGTTTATCAAATTATATGTTAAATGTAATTAAATATATATATATTTTTTTTTGAGACTAGGTCTCACTATTATTTGCCTATGGAACCATAGGCTCACATTGCCCGGGGTACCACAGACTCAAGTAATCCCCAGCCTCAGCTTTCCAGGTAGCTGGGATTACAGCCATGCACCACCATGCCCAGGACTTGAACCGTGATCCCTAGCTCCCACCATGCTTCCTTTGCTGCCGCTTACAGGCACGCGCCACCATGCCTGGCTAATTAAGTATAATTGAATGTAATTATATTATTTCATGTTTTATGAAGATAAACATTTTCATATTTAATAAAAATCTAAACAGCTGTTCTTACCCCAAATCTCACGGTCCACTTAAGATCCCAAATATCAAAATTGGCATTCACAGGTTTTTTTTTTGTTTTTTTTTTAACAAAGACAAAATCTAACGGATGTAATCACTATCTGTCCTACAACAGAGTGAAAACAGCAAGAATAACTTGGGCTCCATGAGCTTGCTGCCTCTACTTCTCCTGATCCCCCCCCCCACCTGCAGTCCTTCCAGGATCTGACTTCTACTGCCTCCGGCTTGTTTGCCGGGTTCCCAGCGTGAGGCTGAGTACTGAGCTACCAGGCCAGTTTTCAGAGAGAGAATCAGTTCCAGCATATGACATTAGGATTAATTCAAACTGCAATGAACAGTTCCTTAATGAGCTGGTAAGCCACTATGCTGCAAAGTCTATATAGTGATCACTATATAGAGTGGTCGTTAATATCATATAAACAGCATATATGATATATATTATGATTTTTACTATATTGTAATATATATGACATCTATGTTATATAAGCATAGATACATGAATCTATGACCAGTGCAGACACTGGTTTAGAGTTACTGCCCTGTATGAAAGAAATAGTTCAGTACGTCAATGATCAAGCCTATTATTTAACCTGTGTAATTTTCTCTCTTCCTCACCCTTTCTCTGCATTTCTGCTGGCAACACACTCATCAGGCACAATGGCAAGTTAGGAGGAAGGCCAGTGTGATGATCCCATGTACTGATGGAGTGTCAGCTGAGACTGGACAGGTTAGGCAGGGGACAGAGCATGACAGGTCTTGTTAGCCTTAGTCAAGCATTGGTATGTATTCCAGGTTCAAAGGGAACTGCCCAAAGGGACAGGAAGTGAGTGCATGATGCAACTTACATTTCCTACAGGGCACTCTACCACACTGTATGAGGAATGCATTCGTGGCTGCAGCTGTGCCCTTGATCGGCTCACAAGCTTGAACATGGTAGAGCTATAAAGCCATTGCCCTTCATCACCTCTTCTGCATTCACAGAACTGTTAAACCAATATTCTCAAATTCTGACCTGCAGCATAACCACTAGGAGCCTTGTTCAAGCACAGTCCACTGGAAGACCTTCAGAGTCAGTGGGTCTGGGTGACGCCTGAGAATCCCCAGGTAATGTTGGCAGCAAGTTGCTGATCTAGGCATTATACTTTGAGAACTAGTGCTTCAAACTATTTACTGAATAAATCATCGATGAAGGGGTATGGAAATACTTTTCAAACAAAGCAAGAGGGAGAGAAATCAATGATTTTGAGTTTGGCCTAAAATGGTAATCATTTATTGCAGTTTTCCTTTTCAAAAAAAAAAATTATTATTGCCAGGCATAGTGGTGTGCGCCTGTAATCCCAGCTACCTGGGAAGCTGAAGCTAGGGATCACTTGAGTCCATGGGTTCAAGACAACCCTGAGCATCATAGTGAGATCTAGTCTCTAAAAATAAATAGATAGATAGATGGATAGATAGAATAAAATAAATTATTTTCTCTATTATATTACATGATAACAATGAAAGGACTAACCCCTACATGCAGAAGTACTCAGAAAAGGAACAGACCTTTGTGATTAGAAAAGGTGAGACACTTTAGAGACTGCATCATCCAAGTTTAATTTTAAATCAAATGACATTTGGAGATGTTTTCTACTGCAAAAGTATGTGATTTTATTGGTGTAGAAAGTAATTACCAGCCTTAATCCAGAAAGACAATGAAGAGGAGAGGCATCCTTTGCTACTATATCAAAACAGAAAATTTAAATAAACTTGGAATTCAGTGGTAAAGCTCACCATGGCCCGTCTCTATGTGGTTAAAAGCATAAACACTGATGAGCACAGTGACTATAAGAAGACTCCAACTGTCCTTCTTGAAGGAACCCCAAAGATTTCAATTTAGGTTTAACTATGGATTATATAGGATTAACTATGCCAACTAGAAATGCAACTCAAAAAAAAAGCAAAATAAATCCAGATGAGAATCTGTAGGGAGAGAATATGTTTCATACCTAGAAGAGCTGGGGGCAGACCACTATCTTGGAAGCACCAGGCACCTGCTCTTTACCACCACAGGTGAGGCATCATGTACAAACACCCAATCATCCCCACTTGTTATTGAGTCCAATAGGACAGTTCTAACTTAGAGGAGACTGGTGGTCTCAGTGGAAAAGTACTCTTTCTTGAGTTCTCCAAGATCATAGATTGACAATCTTCCCAAAGGAAAAGCTCCTTAGATATACCCTAGGACAGTGTCAGGCTAAACTGAAAACACTGGAAGGGAGCTCCAAAGTATAGTGTACCTATTCAGCAATTACTCCAGATCTCAAGGTCAAAGAGTTGGAATGGAAAAGGAGCATTCATCAGACATCAAAAGCCTGAGAATCAACATAGAAAGATCAATGAAAATCATTGAACTTGAAAAGCAATTACTAAATATCAGTCCGGATACATGTATCAATGAACAGCACTCTGTCCATAACAAAACACAACCCACAAGGCTGATGCAGTAAAATATGTTATGTGGATGAGAAAGGTGGGTTCTTGTTCTATGTTGGTGTTGCTCATGGAACAGTCTATTTTGAATTAAGTAGAAAAATACGACAAACCCTAAATTCCCAACCTGCTATCATGATGCAGTCTGTCCGAAACCCAGCTCCCCACAGCACTTGCAGTTACCCACCTCCAAAAGGGTAAAAGTAAACACTGGATCTGCTCTGGTGTTAAACTGCCACCGGATCCTCCCTGCTGTCTCCCTCCTCCTCTTCTTCTTTACAGACAGGTAAAGTTGGATCTCTTGAAGGAACTGGGGGCTCCCACTCTAGGCAAAGGTTGGACAGGTGATCAATGTACAGCATGAGATTTGACTGTGCCTCCGTGCCTCCGACAGAGCTGGATCATCTGGGGCAATGAAAATTATAAGCAACAAGAAAGCGGTATTAACAGCAAGGGTAGGGCAGCTCAAGCACACAAACCACGGTTCCCTAGGACATCCAGCAACCACGTCTTTCCTCATTCATCATTCTGAATACATTCATCAAGCATGATCTGGGCACTAGGGATATAGCAGGGACAAGTATAAATGCAGCCCTGCCTTCAATGAGCTGATGGGCCATTCAGGACAAGCAGTAAATGGCCCTAGAGAGCCCCCAGAACACAACGCAAAAGCAGCCAGCCCATTCCGGTGGTGGGTGGTCAGGAACGCTTCCCCAGAGGGAATGACTTTTAACACTGAGTCTGGAAGTCCCAGGGAGCCAGATAAGATTGGGGTGTGTTAGCACGTGCAAGATTTAGAGATAAGAGAACATGTCTGGTCTAAGAGTTGAAGGCTTTTGTTATCATTCATTCTCCGATTTAAATCCCACACTTATCCACAGCACCAGACCTGGAGTCTGTAGGTCCCAAGACAAGGTACTCCTTCCGGTTCCCACCATCCAATTTTGACCTCTTATGGTGGGATCTCAGAAAAGGAAAAGGAAAGAACTTAAAAAAGTGTTTGCTTCTTTGTTTTCTATCAGAAGATAGGAAACAAAACAATAATGTCAAGCCGAACTGCTATGAGACAAAACCAATTGCAGTCGTTTCATTTCTATATACCAGCACCACGGATGAGGTGTCAAACTCACTCAAGTGCTTAAGACAGACAGACACCAGACCATAGGGTGGCATCACCAGTGTGGGGGTCTAGGTTTCTTTCCTGTGGCCTCTCACATGGCCCGCTCCTCCAAGGAAAGAACTCTGGGATTACAGAGTGGTGCTTTACTCCTCTTGCCTTTGGGATTTCTGATGTCTAAAAGGTACCACAGACATGATCCCTTCAACTTGCCTCTTGTCAGGGGCCTCCAAGCAGGAAAGACAAAACAAACAGAAAACCTGTGACAGTCCCAGTAGCTTGAGGGTTCCAGCTGCCTTTGCATCATGAAAGAGGCCATTGTAGGGGATAGGTTAGGACCCGGCAATAAGCATGTGGTCATTTGACCAAAATGCACAGTTTAACCTAGTTTTCCTTTATGTTTTAATATTATCATATAATTCAAGTCCTGCAAACAACATCCTTGATTAAACTCAGAAGGAAACAAAACCCTCACTTCTAAGAAGCAGAGGAGGCAGCTGTTTCATAGACAAAGAAAGGATGTCTTTTTAACCTATGACAACACAAATTTGTTTAGGTTTTCCCTCCACTAAGTAAGTAAGCAATTAGGTTTTTTCCAATAAAAATATCCCTGTGCATGTGCAAACACCAGAGGCAATCATGTAATTACCCTGCCCAATCAGATTCAATTGCTGACAGTTGAGTTCCCACTGCTCATTAACTACAGATCACAATGAGGTCTTTAGGGAAGCCCTTTCAATCTCTTTACAAAGGTTCCTATGATGCCTCCAGCGGCCCCAGCACTACTTCATGCAGGATAATCATCCCAAAATGACCAGGGCCAAGGCCAGCCTATTCTGACTTCCCTCTGAAAAAATAAAAGGGAAAATTTGAAAAACACTGACTTAAATACTCTTGCTTCAACTGGGAATCTCACTTCTAAATATAATAGTAACCTTTCACCCCCACACTTTAAGTGCCATAATTATATAATTAAAACCAATTATGTCATTTAACAGAGAGACTTTTTCAAGATCCACAGCAAGCCAATTAACTCAATCATTGACCTCAGAAGATTTCCCACACTGACCTGCAACAATGGGAATTGGGATATATTTAGACACTGGCTTCCGAAGGCGGCCAAGGGCTACCAGGATGGGTTGTGCTGGTCTGGATTCTCTAGACTGTAGGTGGTGAACTGAATTCCTTCTCATCTAACACCACTACCACCTGTTTGTTCAGTATTTCCAATATCCCAAGACACTTGCTTGATCATTCATAACTATCCTGTATTATTACCTCCATAATGTGAATGAGAAAGGAGTCAGGGAGAGTTAAGAAGTTATCTCAAGTTTCACTAATGGCAGGACCAGGGCATAATGGTGAAGTTTGGGCAAGTTTTCCACCCCAGAATCCAAAGCCTCCAATAGCAAGTAGTAGGGTCTCTCTCTCTCTCTCTCTCTCTTTCTCTCTCTCTCTCTCTCTCTCTCTCTCTCTCTCTGTGTGTGTGTGTGTGTGTGTGTGTGTGTGTGTACTCTTAGTCTCCTGTGCATTGATTGCTTCTAATTTGATTATTTTATCCCAGTTTCATTCTGAAGCACTCCATCTGCCTCATGCTCAGCCCGCATGCATCATATATGGCTCTGCTCCCACTAAGGGGATGTGTTGGATCTGAGACTTGGCTGATCAACTCCTTGCAGTGCTTGAACTATAGCACTGGCTGAGAGTTGAGCAAGTGACCCCATCAAAGCAAATGAAACAATGAGATTGTACCAAGGATCTTGAGAAACAGCCTCACCCTTTCTAACTGGACTTATATGTCAGAGGAGGTAATGCTCAGTCTGGTGGCCTAATCATTATCTTGCAAATTCCCATTGTTGCAACAAAGAATCAAATTCCCATTGTTGCCACCAAAGGATTGTGAGAGAATGGAGCCAAGACCTCTAGAGAGAACAGTTCCAGGAAACACTCTCTGAAACCTTCACAGTGACAATTATGGGTTTTTAGAACACAGGAGAGTTCACCAGCCCACTGTGGAGAGAATGAAGAATACGACCACCTATGTGCAACATGCATAGGTTTGGTTCTAAGAGCAGGATTATGTGACCATGACTCTGAGCAGCAGTCCTGTCTTTTGCTCCCAACACAGTTCCATGTCTCCAATTTTTGACTTATTTAAAGAACATACATACCATTTTATGGGTAGGAGGAACCACTTTAATCTGCAGAATGATTTTTATCACAAACTAAACATCCTTGTAACTTTTTTGTCCTTTACTTTGGTCAACATTGTCTCTTTGTGGAGTGAAGACAGCTGTTGATGTTGAGAAGACCTTGCACTTAGCCCTCTCAGTGGTACCCTTATGCTCTCCAATTCCTGGGATGTAAAAACTCAGGACACTGATGCTCATCAAAATGGAGCATTTCCTTCCTTTTTTCTTTTTCTC
Organism: Uropsilus gracilis; assembly: GCA_004024945.1. Classification (NCBI taxonomy): domain Eukaryota; kingdom Metazoa; phylum Chordata; class Mammalia; order Eulipotyphla; family Talpidae; genus Uropsilus; species Uropsilus gracilis. The sequence goes on along the minus strand of PVHY01000151.1, from coordinate 187,813 downwards.
AGGCTTTGTGAGAGCAAGGAAAAAGAGCAAGAGTTCTCTAGTGCAGGGTTTTCAACCTTGGCACTATTAGAGTTTGGCACCAGTTAATTCTTTGTTGTTGGGTCTGCAATATGCATTCAAGGCTTAGCCAAGGGGGCCTTCAACCACTAAATGCCAGCGGCACACCTTCTCCAAGCACATCTATCAGAAACATCTCTAGACATTATCACATATTTAGGGGTTTGGACCAAGATCATTTCTGGTTGAGAACCATTGCTTTGATCGAACATTTGAAATATTCATTGGATTTTCCTCATAACATCTTTGAAAATAAGGTCTCTTAAATAATAGCATTTTTAACCTAAAGTGTGAGAAGTGAAGGAACCACCATGTTCTCTAGAATTTTACAAGAAGCAAAAAAAAAAAAAAACTATCCTCTGAGGAGAGCTAAACAAAAAGGCCCAGGGTAGCAGTATCACCTTATTAGGGCTGTGAAGTCACATAAGAAGGCATAATAATGAATCTGCACTGAGCTATGTTGGGGGAGGTAGGTGTCTCAAAGAGAAATAACTTTGCTGAAGAACAGAAGGATATGAAGGAAAATTAGAAATGAAGAGTAAATGAAACCTTAAGATCTCACTAGGTTTTCTGGGTTTATGTTCATCCAAAGAGGCTGAGCTCTGACAGAATCCCTCTAGCAACAAAGACCTAAAAATCACCCTGCTGAGAAAAAGTCAAAAATGATAAAGTCTCATGTATTTGCTCAAATGTGGGCAAACCCATTTACTGTAAACCAAACTGATGGGTTTATAGCATATTTTCAGGAAAGGCATTTGTTGCTTTTCAAATGCCAGCAGCAAGGCGAGTGTCTGGCTGAAGGCCTTCATCCAGAGTTGACTTCCTCAGAAGATAGCATAGACACCGAGTTTGTTCATGCATTGTTAAAGTGAAGGTTGTGAAATGGTTTGTTCTCTCAAAGAGCTAATTAGCCATATCTTCACACCAGCAGCTAACTGAGGCCAGCCCAGGAATTCCATAATAATGTGGTTCCAATGAGATCGCTTCAAGGCACAGACTTCTGCACACCTCAGAGGAGGGACTTTTAATCAGGTTAATCAGGTTGGCTTGTGTGTGATGACTGGGCTTCCTTGGGTAAAAATATCTGAATTCTGACAGTTTCTCTCACTAGAAATTTGAATGCTTGAGGGCTGAAGACCTCCATTAGGGGAGCCCCAAAGATCAGATTTGGGACACCACTGTATCCCAGATCCGAGACAGCCTCCCCTCCAACTTTCACCTGTTCCAGCTGCCCTCATTCTCCAGCTGCCCTTGCTTTTCTCCCACAACCAGTGAAATCTGTCTACTATAGTGTGACCATGACCGAAACAGAGAAAGAGCAAGAATGAAGAGTTCTGAGGGATCTTGGCCCTCCTCCACTGTTCTTTTAGGCTTTTTGTTTTGTTTGTTCGTTTGTTTATTTATTTATCTTTTTTTTTTTTTTTTTTTTTTTTTTTTTTTTTTTTTTTTTTTTTTTTTTTTTTTGGTGAAGAACTAATGTTTAGATGAAACAACAGAAGAATACAAGTACTTACGTGGAGATTCTAGCAGAAGTTCATAGTGAACCCTAAGCTGTATAAAGGACAACCCTAGGACAGCCCTTTGCAGAATTCAATATATGAATCATCAGGAGTCAGTCCTCAATTCATGATACACCACTCTTTATGGAAATCACCCATCCTCATCTATTTATGTTTCACAGAATATCTAGGCACGTCCAAGAGATAAGAGTAGAGAGCTCACTTTCCAAGTCCAGCAGTCAGTAAACCACAGAGAACTTTCTGTGATTTGATGGAGGTATCTCTCCTGATGGAACCTACACACTCACAGGTGAACATTTTGTTTGTATTTAAAAAGTTAGTTAAGATGGGAACGTGGGTCTGCTTGAGCAGGTCTGTTTGCTCTTTCCAGAATAAACAAACCCTGAGCTCTATGAACACCTTAAGACAAACATGGCCCTTTCAGGGGCATGGAGCATGAAGAAGGGGAGAAACTGTCTCACGGGGGGTGGAGGGGGCAGGGCAGGTATTGAAATAGCTGACCCTTATAGTCAGCAACTGTACAACACTTTCAAAGCAGTGATGCCTTGCTTTTATCAGGGAGAAAGGTCTGAAATAAAAGGTCAGAGGGTCTGAAATAAAAGGAGTTTAATAGGGTACAGAATCCAGATTAAGGCAGGAGTTAGCATTCATAGGTGAGTTTCAGTGGGACTAGAAATTTTATGCAAAATTTGTTATAATGCTTTCATGCTCTATTCAGAGGAATGGACTTATGGTTTTTATCATAATAATCTCAAATTAGTCTAAAAAACAAATTAAAAATTAAGCAAGTAGTATTATAATGCTATGTCTTAATTTAAAAAAAATGTTTTCTGAACTATAATTTACATATCATCTAGTTCATTCATTTATAGCATACAGTTCAAAGGTATTGAGTCAACTTAGTAATATGACCATTGCCATAAGTCAGGTTTAGAACATTTCCATAACCTCAAACAGCCAGTCCTTATTTATGGTAAATTTCCCTTAATTTTTATTTAAAAAAAAGGTTTTAGGGTCAGAAATTCTTTGCATATCTGCAGAGCTGATCCAGTTTTACTCTGATTAAGAGTTCTACTAAAAAAAATTATTTGTTTACCTGAAATTCAAATATGACTAGGTGGCCTGTGTTTTGGGCTGTGAAATCTGGCAGCCCTCATCTAGGACCAAAGCAGAATTTAAAAAGTAAGTGAATGTTCCCATCTAGAAATAAATGCACTTTTCTGGAGCTTGAGTCTATCAACTTTGAACCATTTGCATTCAAAGATATTCATGATTTATTTCTACTTGGAATTCAATGAGAATTAGAACTACAAAAATCACCTGAAGAACTCAGGACCCAACTGCTGTTTTTAAATCTGGAACCCCAAATACTCCTAGTATTATATGCTACCTTTGCCTTGAAAGAGTTAGATACTTGATGAAATTGTTAACTTACAACTCACAGTCAGAACTAGAAATGTAACTTTTTGGGGCATGAAGTACAAAATCAGTTTACCATTTTTGAGGGTCACAAACCCATTTAAGAGAATTTAGTAAGAATTATGGACCTTCTCTACAGAAAAATATGTGCCAACGCATTCACAATATTTTGTACAGAATTCGGAGAGAGGGGTGCTGTGGTGATGTTCACCAGTCTTTAAAGGGTTCAGGGATGCCTGACCGGACAGTAAATTAAGGACACCCTAAAGTCTTGTGCTCTGCTTTTCTTTCTGTCCTGTTTCTGTGGGAAGGGAATGTGGAGTAATGGCGCAGGAACTGGGTAAGTCAAGAGAACAAGGCCAGGCAGTTTTCAGCTACCACTGGAGTAACTTGCCTGATGTCTGTGACCCTGAGGGTCATTGCTTATAAAATGAAGAGATCTGCCTGGTTCTGTTTTCACATTTTGTTTCCCACGGCTCCTCTGAAGGGTACCTGAGACGGGGCCCTTAAGATACTGAGCGCTACCAAGATTTTGTATTGAAAAACAAAATAAATCACTGATCTATGTGGTTAGTTGTCACCAAGGTTTTAAATCACCTGATTCTATATTCTATAGTGTCAAAGACAGCTGGAGAAGATCTAGGCAGCCTGTTTTTCTTTAAGACGGAGGCCACATGTGCCCATGTATGTACTTTAGAGATCATATCTTGTTTGTGCCTTTGAACATAAAGTAGGTCCCAGTATTATCATCTCACTTTTCAGAAGAGAAACTAAGAAAATAATTAATTTACTTATTCAAATTCACCCAGCTCACTAACAACAAAAAGAGATTTCTGTGCCACTATACTTCGTTGAAGAGATGAATGATACAATCTAGGACCTCAAGGTACATAACAGATTTTAGTTACTTCATTTTTATCAAAAGTACATTATCTATCACAAGGAGACTCGGTATGATACCCAGTCAAAGACCATAAAACTATTTTGAACATTTATTTCATACTTATCGACACATACTAAGCAGCTCTGCATTGTGCCTGTTTATCACCTCAAAGGAAAACATATGATTTAATTTTAGGGCTTTATCTTATCCATCCTTGGTCCTTGAAACAGTCCGAAAAATGCGTCCTCTCTGTTCTTACGTGTTGTCATAAGATCCGGGACCATGCTGGGAAGGCATGCTGGGCAGCAGAGTTCGGCACTTTGTGTTAAGACTTCTTTCTTAAACAGAGCTTGTGTAAATCACAGACAAAGTTGACAAATTTCACGGCTTAGTCATGGCTAACATATCAGATTTCATGGTTTGACAGAGATTAACAAGAAAATCATATTAGAGTTACAGCTATTAGTTGATTCTGAGATATTTGGTAAAGAAACTCCAACTTCTCGGAAGTCCCTTGCCCACCACACTTCACTGGGTCCCAGAGACATGGCGCTGCCGACACAGAGACCAAGCACCAGAACCCACACCACCTCCAGCCTCACCAGGCCCGAGCCAGGGCCCCCTGATGGAATCCAGGAAAGGGCCAGCATCTGAGGAATAAAGCAGGTTCAGCATTTATAACCCAATTCATAGAAGTGTGGCGGCAACCACATACTACCTTGATTGTAGGTAACACAGGCGTTCCACCCTCACACTGCACACATGTTAGGAAGAATGACTTATCACAGTCGTTGAAAGTTTTTTAGGTAAAAATTAAGTTTTCCCATCTTTATGAGGAGGCAATTCAGCAGAGGCCTGGTTAAAAGTAGTGACTTGCAAGCACAGACTTCAAAAAGCCTGCTGAAGGCAGAGCCATTTGGCCTGAGGGCTCTGCATATCCTCTTTCTGGTAAGAGGCTGCCTTGCTTGTCAACTTTGCATAAAAGACAGCCAATTTGTCAGCCATTTGCTTTAATTCTCTCTCAGAATCTTCCTGACGATAAACTCCATATACCTTCTGGTCTTCAATATCATATATCTGACTGGAGGATAGAAATTCACTCATGTCTCAGGCCAGTTTCCTTCCCAAGCTATCCTCCTGGGTCTTATAGGATGTCCTTAATCAGAACCACATTCCTCAGCTGGAGGAAGTCCTTGTGCAGACGCTGGCAAGACACTATGGCAAATTAGTTTCAGAACACGGAAGGTCAGATTGGGAATAAAAGCTGCAGTTATCTATTGTGTTTTCTTTAGTTGAGAAAATTAAGGCAGGGTGCCTAACTTAAGAAACCAAGATTTGGATAAGTAGCAATCACTTAGGAAAAGAGTTTCTTTGACTGGGAAGCACAATACTCAGTTGTGGAAACTACAAGTCCTAGCATTCCAGAATACTGGACATGAGTAAGGGTTTTCTCACTTGATTCAGCTAATTTCTGATATTTCAGTAGCATCCTCGATGGGAAAAATAAATGTAACTAAGGTATGAACAAATTTTGCCCAAAAAATATAACTGCCTGTAAACTAAGCATGTGTCTATGCACACAGTTGCATGCATATTATGCATCTAAATGGGTATTAAGATAAAGAAAGCACATTTAAATAATAAAAACTATTCGTTCTAATTTTCAATGCTCTCAAGAGATAGGCCTTATGTTAAGTACTTTCCCTACGTTATTTAGTTATTTAATTTACTCTCTCAAAAAACTAGCAAGGTAGCACTACCTATGTTATAGATGAAAAATATACTGAGATTAAAACCACAAAGTCAGCCTTGGAGACACAAATCAAAACCCGGGTGCCCAACTTCTGAGCCCCTGCTTTTAATCACCACGTTGTACTAACTCGTGTAAATTCTCATTCGTTCCACTGAGATGAATGTTCAAGGGGACTCTGGAAAAAAAAACACAAATTTCCTGGGAGGCATATGACTTCACTAACACATGGGTGTGAGCTGCCCTTGCTAGGCTTTGGGCAGATGGAAGGAGGGGTGCGAGAAAAGGGAGAAGCTGTTGCAGAAACTCCAAACCTAACTCCTTCAAAATTTTGCCCAGAACTAGCCAATGAGGAGACTCAGAGAATCAGGGGGATGAAGGGCTTAGAAGAAATCCATCCCCATCCAATTCTATACTGACAGACTTCCCTGTCATGAATGGGTTAGCTATACAGACCTGCAGCAAGAAACACATCCAGTTCACCTTTACCTCAGCTAACACCATGGGGCAGCTCACAATTACAAAAGGAATGAACTTTTTCATCAAACGCAGTCCCATAAAACCATTTCCCAGGAAATGCAACACAGCATGGAGTTAGCCAACTGCAATTTTCCACCAACAATGAGCATTGTAGGGGCACAGGTACTATATATATTTAAACGATTTTCCTGCAGTCTTTGGAAAGGCTCTCTCTCAGAGGCTGAGAGTTGGACTGAGGTCTCATCCCCCTCAGGCCAGCAGGATCGGAATGTTTAATATGGCCCTGTCTCTTCAACACCCATGTGTAAAACGCCAATAAACAAGCGAGCAAAGACCTGCAGGCCTAATTGCCTTTTAACTCCGTCAAGATGATAAACTCCCAGAGCAAGGAAGGAAAGACTCCCAGGGATTTAACAAGTTTATCTGCCTGCCACTTGAACATTTTCTGTCTGCCTACACTTGAGTGAATTCACCAATAAAAGGATAAAAGGGCCCCCAACCTCAGGCCCCTCAATAGCCAAGAAGCTTCAGATTCAAAATGAATGACCAGCAAAAATCAGCCTGTTGGCCACACTTTGTGTTTGCCTGTTTGCAAGGAATGGGGCCACTTGCCCATTTCTAGTAGCAGCTGTTTCCCTGTTATTGACCAAGGCCTAAAATTCTTCACTGACAATAAACTATTCTCACAAGGAAACTGGGAAAAGCAAGCCATCTTACAACCTCTGAAACTGAAGTCAGGGGACAGTACCCAAAGGGGAGAGTCACATAGATACTGGTGGTAGCAGAATGGAGGATGACAGATGATAGATGAGCTCGTCCACTCTGCTAGGACATGTGCCATGGCTAAAAAGCTTTAGCATTTTGATCGTTTTTGTTGTTTCCCTACCACTCAAAATAAAGATCTGGAGAACTCTGTACCTATCGGAATTACATTGGAAAGTAAAATAAGTAATACGAAGACTCTTGCAGGTAGTTTAGCAAGGTGGTGGGGCTGACGGTGTGAAAGCAGGGTGGGCAAGAATAACCTGGCTCAAGAAAACCTTGCAGTGACTATCAGAAGAAATGTGCTATTTCTCTTTTAGGAATGTATTCTAAAGAAAGGTTTGGACAAGTATCTAAAAAGTAAAGCACAGGAATACAGCATTCTAAGAGGAAACATGTAAAAAAAGGAGAAAATGTTCATTATTAAAGACTGCTTAAGTAATACAAAATTCTATACTCTGCAGCTATTAAAAAAATGATGCTGTGGGTACATATTTTTGTTGTGGAAAGGTGTCCAATGTACAATGTTAACTTTAAAAAGCAGGTTATAAAAACTTCACAAGATGATCCCATTTTTTTTAAAAGGGGCTACGTGGAGAAAAAAGTCTAGGAGGACACATAGTTAAGCAAAACGTTAGTATTTTTAGATGACAGAATTCTCCAAAGACTTTTAAATTACTTGATTCTTTAAATATTGTGACATTGCCTCTAATAACAGTGAAAGCACTGCATTGCCATCACTCCCAGACCAACCTTAAGAGGGATGCATTATAAGCAAATTTATGGAAAGAACAAACCTCTTTTCCCAAGGAGATGAGAAAAAAAAAAGAACTAAAGAGTTTGGTCTTGTTTTATCAGTACACATAATTGTTATTCAAGTGCGTTCTCTAGTGAGACAGGAATGAATGGTAAAATTACCAGTAAGTTCAAAATCCCAGAGTATGTATTTCCCAGGTGGCAACATTTTTCTCTTCCCTAAAATCAGTGTACAAATGCAGAGAGCCCCGCTATTTAAAAGACCTGTTTTACTTAATAAAACAAGAGCAGCTCTAGAGCATGGCGATTGCCAAATGAAAAATCTAAGGCTCTATTTTTCTATTAAAATCATGTCCATGTTTTTCTTATTGGAACCTGGAAACTGCACAAATTCTAAAGGAATCCAAAGGAATTTCTTTAGAAAAGAATTCTGTTAACACCAAAAGCTCCCAAGCACCACACAAAGCAAATGCTAGGTTGCATTATACTGAAATATGAAAGCAGAGTTTCAAACCCAAAATGATGTGTCCTTCACACAGGCTTTGTGTGCATCATGGCTGATACGTTTGTACACTTATCCCCATACATTTCTGCATCTCTCTGCTCCATAATTTCATAATCAGTTCCAGATTTCCTACTTCTTCCACATTGTAAGGCACAGAATTCTGAATTTGGGAGATGCAAGGATTAAGCGCATGGAAGTGTAGCGGAAAGTATGATAAAAATAAAATGAAAGTTGAAGCTTTATTTCGTACTTGCTGAGGACTCGTTGGGGCCCACATGACCTCCCAAAACTGTTAGAACATGGACTATGTGCAAGAAGGTCATGTGCAAAAACAGCCCATGGTTGGCACACTAGCTTACCAGTGAGAGCCATGGGAAGCTCAAAGGGTTCCTACACATTCCATCTGTGTGTCTACCCAAGTGCTATAACTCTGCTCTCAAAATCCAGAACTCTGTCCCTGGGTTATAAACCAAAGTAAATTGAAAGATCAGGTTAATCTAGGATAAACTTCATCTCTCTAGTTCAAAGACAACTGGCCTCTCTGTGGGTTTCAACTGGACATTTCTTTGAAGGATTGTTCTCAAATTCATTAAAGAAATTACAGTGACCTCACAGACTTTGGCATTAAATAAATATCCTAAGCTCTTCATTGTCTGCAAAATGACTTCATTTTTGAAGCTCTACGAGCTGGGATTAAGTTTGCTGTTAGCCTTTTACCTCAATGATGGCTCCACTCCATTGGTCACTGTGTCCCAGGACAATCTGACGGAATAATGGTATTAAATTTATCTCTCTAAAGTGTCTCTTTTAAAACATACTTCCTTCCACAGTTGACTGTGCTAGAAAGTTTGCTTTAGAAGCCACCCTACTGCTTAATATTAAAGCCCACCCGCAAAAACAAAACCTCAAGAGATATCTCACGCTGAGAAAAATCCAAATTTAATTTTCAACTCACTTCAAAGATACATGGAGGTTTTAGGCAGGCAAACTCATTTCTAAATTCTGCCTGAATTTCATCTATTCAGATGTCAGTTGCCTCCTCAGACCTGGTGCATCTCTGGAGCAGCATCTGGGCGCCTTTTGCAATGACTCTGCACATTCCTAAGCGTAGTTCTGCATAAACACATCCCCCAGTCTTCAGCTCTCACCCTCTAACCCCACCGTCTGCTTCCTGCACACCCCATAATCTAAAACATCTCCTCTTCACAGGTATATGGTCTTGGATTTGTCACAGTGAACACGAGACTTTACAAGGCCAATAAAATGACAGCTGCACAGAAGGGACGGGGTGGCTTTTACTGACTCTGAAACGCCATCACCTTTAACTCCCAGGGATCAGCAACTTGAAAGACTTTGATTCACTTAGCTCTGTGTTTGTCATAAAGTTCAAGCTAATCAGATTTCCCCCAACTTGGAGTCCTAGCTTAAATCCCCAAGCTTCTCCTATGCAAACTTAACTGATGGAAGATGTGATTATACCTTCTCAGGTCATAAATTCTAGATATTTATAACATAACTGTTGTCATTTAGGTCAATTAAGATGCCTTTACTGGCTTGAAACAACTACCAATGGGGATTGTCCAATACTCTGACAGTGGTTTATGACCCCTAGGTTGACTTTATCTTTCAGGGATATGAAAGATGGTTACAGGCAAAAATGCTTAGGAGACCCTTGTCACCTTTTCTTCATATTAAAATGATTCATGCCCACTTCCACTCTGTCCTAGAAGCTCCAACTCCTTTGTTATGCATAAGAACCACTTTTTGACCCTAAAAATTTCCTTAGAATTGGTCTGTTTGATTACCTTTTTCTCTTCCAAAGACCTGAGGGGGAGATAATACCAAATCCCAAGTGGTGACCTGGCCAAACACCCAGCTGAGAAATACCAGACTTTTCCGTGTGCATAACATGCCCCTAAAGCCCAGGGGGTTATTTCTCACAAGGGCCAAACTGCTTCCTGATGAAAGGCCAAATAAGTTGACAACACAAAGAGGACAGAAAATATTTGGAGATTTCCTAAGATAGGTTATAGTGTTTCCTTTCCAGTGTGGAATATCACTTCTCTACTACTGTCTCCCTCCTGCTGTTTCTTCTTCCAATAAGGCCCCTAGGCACCAACCATACTCCGGGCTTGGTGCTAAGTGGAGATACCGAGATCCAGAAACTCTGAGGTTGGGTAGAAACGGCAACAATATTAACAACTACAACAGAAAGCACTGGTGAGCAAGAAAGAACTATCCCCAGCACATTCTGTAAGTACTGAGAAGGGATAGTTTTAGTTTTGAAGGGAAATGATGTGGTATGGGAGGACTCCTTGAAAAGAACTCCCAGAAGTTAGAAAATGCAAGGAGATAGCTATGCCAACTGGAGAAGAACATTGCCACTAGGAAGGAAAACAGCAAAAACACACATGTGAGGCAGGCATAGGATGTGTGGGCTACCAGGTCCGTTGGCGTTCCAGAGCATCACATGCTCAATGGGTAGCAGTGAGAGCTGAGACTGGGGAAAAAAGCCAGCACAAGACCCTACAAATAATGTGTTCACATTACGAAACCAATTATCTTGCTTGTTCAAATAGAGTCCTGACATAATGGCACCATTTTCACCAAACTGGATGTAGTAAGAACTATCTCTTGTCTTCCCACCCAAATCTACATGTACCAGGTCTCCATCGCCTGGTATTATATCACCCCCACTCTCACTCCCCATCTAACTTGACCAGCACTCTTGGAAACTCCTTTATAGACAACACTTTTTTTGGTTTTGATGATCAAACCAACACTATTTGGAGAAGCCAGATAAAACACACAAAACTGTACCTGGTGGACACATACCAAGTGCTGATTCTGTCCTGGGTATGAGTCAGAAATGCAGCCAGGGGAAGGAGGGACCACAGCATGCAGTGTGATTTTAGGGTATACAAAGATCAAGTTGGTTCTGAGTGGGACTTGGAAGGTGCTGATGAAACTCAGAAAGCTGCTCGGAAACACTCTTCTAGTTAGCACACAATTCCCCAGCTGCTGGCTGACAATAGGAACTGAGAACCCATTGTCAGTGGAAGTCTGCAAACCTGGAGCTTCATCAGCTACCTAAAAATCCCAGATAAAGACTTCATGCTCTCTCATTTACTTTTCACATCTAGAGGTGTATTTACATGTATCTGACACTGAGAATACTGCAAGGCAGTACCCTGCAATGAAACACTCCCTCCACTGCCTGGTTTGTGGTTTTGTGACACCTGTCCCTTTCAGTCCCACAGGTTCCTCATTTAAAAATGCAGATCATAGCAATATTCACTTGAGATGACAAGAATTAATATGTAAAAATTGTGCCTGGCATATACTAAGTGGTCAATAAACATTAGTTATAATTATTTTCTAGTCCACTGTCAAGTACAAAGAGAACAACATCAGAACCTTGCTTTGTCACAAGGACATTTAGTCTAGTTGGAGATAAAAGTATTATAGAGGAAACCACATTGATTGAGAAAAAGGCATTCTGGGGAAAACTGAGTTAGGACACAGGTATCTCAGCATAAGTTTTAGGAAGTCAGAAGAGAGAAGATAATACTTCTTTGAAATTTCAGAGGTGGACTATTAAAGTGCCTATGTAGGCTGTTTTCAACAGACAGGTAGTTCAGATAGGCCATTTCAGATAATGGCAAATAGTACTCATGAAGACACAAGAAGACTGAACACTGTATCTTTAAAAGAGGAAAAATTACCTTATTATATGGGAGTGGTGGAAAAGTCATTAAAACTGCAAAGAGGAACCCATGTTGGAGGAATGAGTAGGGTACTGAGGTATTCCTGTTGTGTTGGAAACAAGAGGCATTGGTGATCTACCCTAAGGGGAGGGACACAGAGAAAGTGGTGTTTCAGGAAGGTGAACCTGCCTGAGGCACAGAGATTGTCTAGGCTGAGAGACATCTGAGTCAAAAAAATCCAGCAAGAGGTCTTGGGAGGGTGAGGTGATAGGCCTATCAGAAGCACTAGTACAACAGGCCAGAAGTGGTGGGTGGGAGCACCTGACTGGTCTTGGCCAGTGAGTAGACATCTGGACATGGGATCTGAAATGGGCATAATCCGGAGCACCACAAGATGGGGTGGGGGGAAGCTCCACAAGATGGGGTGAGGCCCATTTCTGCCCCTCAGCAGCAGCCTGGGGCATAGAAAGGACACTGACTCAGGGTACTCTCAGTGTCTCCCTTCATAATGCAGAAGCAGGAGTGTCAACTTCATGTGGATGAAAAGCAGTTAGCTCATTGCCTGATTATCCTGAAGTCCTCAAAATAGGATAATGATTTCTTTGGTGTTGTTATGACAAAGAAGAAGAAATAAAAATGAGAGCCAAGAAAACAGACTCTTCATCTGGCCCCCAAGTCACTGACCTACAGTCAGTCTTACCACTCCCTGGCTCCCTCTTCAGGAGATCTCATTAACATTTCAAATCAGCCACTTAAGGATCCTTGACAAAAGGTGTTGGTATGAATGGAGACTTGTTTATTGGATCCCCTTTATTTCATGCCTAATTCATTTCCAGCTCACCAAGAAAACCAAAATAGTAGGCCAAAGGAAAATTATGATAACTTTGCTTCACTGGGGGGAAAAATAGCTTAAGATTTAAAAAAAATAAAAAAGGTAAGTACTTTGCACATTATTTCATAAGAAGAGGGAGGAAAAAAGATGACACATTGTACCAGTGATTACCTGCCCATTTTAAGCTCTGTCAGCAACACAAAGACATAAACCACAGCTAAATCCAGGGTGCATTATCCCTTTAAGCCCCTGTGTTAACTTAAGGCATGTCTGCATTTCTACAGGAGGTTCCTGGTGGGTTCAAAAAACTTTTGAAGAAATACCCTATTATCCTTGTAGGTGTGTTCCAAAGAAGCTAAACTGAGTGCAATTTTGTTTTCCTTCCTGAAAACTGTTTCTCATCTACCTAAGTTTCCCAAATTCCATTTTGCACAATGCAAATTGCAGAGGTAAATCACACTTGACCTAGTAAATCTGGAATGAAAAGTTAAAGAAGTAGATAAATTCTTCATCAGCAATCTTCTTTGACCCTTTTGGAACTATCCTGGATGGTGCAGATTGTGTAAATTTTTACCTCTCTGTTCACCTGTGACTCAGGTATTTGGAGACAAAGTTTTGAGAAAAGTCACAAAAAGAAAGGAGAGCAGGCAAAATGACATGCAGTGGACAAGTACCAATACTCAGTCTTTGAGACCTTCACGAAAACAACAGAGAGAAATGATGGTATAACATCCCTAAGTCAATTAATGCATACTCATTAAAAAATGGCCCTTCCAGTCAACCTAGACTGCAAAACACCTGAGCAATTATCATTTTTCCATCATATATATATATATGCAACCGACTAAATGACATAAATGGGCTAGGCAGCACTGGCTCCTTAATGAACACAGCCCAAGCCATTGGAAAAGTAACCTCTATCAGATGCATGGTTCACAAGAATTGCTACTGTTCATCAAAGACAGAAACCCTAAGATAAATCTGTTAGGACACTGCTGAAGGGCCACAAACACTTATAACTTATGAGGCACAAAACCATGGGTTGTAGATTTTCTCAGAGTTGGAGTTCTGTTCTACACAAAAGAGGCATATGAGCTTAGAGAACATTTGTAAGACTTACTTCCTAGCTTTTAAAATTGAGTCAGTGTCTGCCCAGCATATAGAATATTGTACAGGTCAAAAAGATTAGGGTACATATGAGACTCAGTCTATAAATGGTAGCTGTAGTTACTAAGGTAAAATTAAGAAAAGTTAAAAAATAGGTCTACCCCACTGAACAATGTCTAGCTGAACTACAGTTAATTGTTGACAGTGTTGAAGCATTCTACTTCTTCTTATTCAATCTGGATGAAGTTAGTACAGAAGAGATGTACAATAATACATTCTGCCACAATGGGAATCTTTGATTATTTGCATTTTACTGCATGGATAGCCTACACTGTCCATTATTGTAGCTCTTGGCCCTTGAAATATGACTAGTGTGGCTGAATTAAATTAAATTTGTTATTAATTTAAATCTAAATATTTACCTGTGGCTAGTAGTTATCATACTGGATAACAATGCATCCATCCATCCATCATCTATCTATCTATCTATCTATCTATCTATCTATCTATCTATCTATCTATCTATCTATCTATCTATCTATCTATCTATCTATCTATCTATCTATCTATCTATCTATTGTGTTTTCAAAGATTCAGCTTTTATTTTTGTGGATTATCTTTTCTTGTTATTATTGTGAATTTTTTTATGGCTTTATTAAAAATCTTTATATTTACTTTTTTTTTAAACTTAGACCAGTCATCAGTCAAGAAACAGACTGGTGCAGGGTTCTATTGAGGCTTCATTTTCTTCTTCCTTGGATTCAATTCCCAAAAGTTTAGTAGAAAAGATTTGTGAAAAGGTGCCTGGAGAGAGAAGATGAAAAGCTAAAGGCCTCCCAGATGAAAGCTAAGTCAAAAACTTGGCTGCTAGGAATATTTTCTCTCTTTCAAAAAATGAATTCATTGAATCCAATGTGATGTGGAAAGGAAAATCAAAATACTGGAAGAGCAGGTTGTGGACTTGAACTCCCATGTAAATGGATTCTTCCTTGGGACTTAAAGCTCTGACACCTGATACTTTGGAGAGAGGGTCATGCTAGCTCTGCTGAAATTTGGACACCATGGGCCTTTATATTATATGGGGAATTTTTTAAATATAAATGGAGTTGAGAACCAGGAGTTCAACTATCTAAGGATTTCTGTCATTTGGGACTAAGAAGTAGGGATGGAAGCAAGAAAGAAAAAGAAGCAGATGAACTAATGGGACAGAAAAATGTATCCTGTTTAGACCAAGGCAGTGAGACCCTGAAAGGGTTGAAGATGAGAACCACCCTCCATAAAACAAAAATTCATTACACTTCCAGGTCCCCCAAATCTTGCTCCATTTGAGCCAACATGCAACACATATTGTGAAACTCAGTATCAGAGAGGATGCCAGGGCAGTGGGTGACAGGGAAGCCTCCACTCTGAGAGACTCTCAGAAGCCACTGAGCAATGAACTCTGGAAGGCTTAGGCTGTTTCTCCTTTAAAACCTGGGGTTGGGAGGTAAGGGAGAGGCTTACTCCAAAGGGACTCTAAAATGCCAGAAATAAAGGGAATGAACCTGAAACACATGGAAATTTATGGTGACTTGGAGAGCACTTCAGGTAAAGTCAGTGTATGACTTCAAGTTTTCTTGGTGAGTTTACCAGAGTAATTCAAGGTTTTATACAATATTCCTTGCTACTTGCAACTTTTGGATTATACTCCAAATGGGTAAAGAATCCTAAACATTTACATTATGTAATTATGCACAGAAAGCTATGAACTTAGGTTCTAGTCTGACAATTTATTTCATTAAACCTCTGATTTCAGTGCCAGGCACTGTGCCAGAGGCTAGCCCGATGATAAGAGAGATACACTAAGACTACCTCATGCATAGGTATTCTACTGAAGACAGGTAGACATGCTAACAAGTAAATAATTCATACAGTGAGAGTGCTATATGAGCACATAGCAGACCAATGTGATAGAGAGGGCCTGGAGAATAGGGAGGGACTTTCTAGGGTATGGTCATAAAGGATGACTTTCTGCAAGCTCAGATAAGACTGATGAGGAGCTAGTCTTGCAAAGATGGAGGGGAATTAGTTCCAGGTGGAGGAGATAGTAGGTTCAGAAGTCCCAAAATGAGATACACTTAGCATGTCAAGGATGCAGGGAGAAAGTGAGAGTTTCAGGAAATATGCAAATCAGCGCATGGTGGTAGGAGAGAAGGTAAGAGATGGGTTAGACCAGAAGGACTCTCGTGATGCTGAGTAAGGACTTTGGATTCATGAGGGCTCTTGAAATATTTGAGGCCACTTTCCTATGTATAGTCAGCTGATGCAGCTTTTCAAGCTTCCTTATTGCTCCCCAACTCATGGTAGACCCTGATCTGCATGAATTTTCCTCAAAGGAAGGGCAGATTACATTCATGCTTTTTGCCCAATAAGCTGGGCAAGAAACCAAGTTCTTCGAAGTACTCCTCATGTGTCTCTGACCATCAAAGACACTACTGCGGGGGCTTCACAGAGAGCAGGGGCCTCCCCGGTGGGCGCACAGTCAACTTGGATAGACCCATGCCCTTTGGAATTCAGCCCTGCTTCCTTCCGCTTCTGGGTTTTACACAAAGATTTTTTTTTCCTCTGCCACTGGGAAAAGTACATAGAAATAGGTGTGCCACTTGGAAATTAAACAGAGAGTAAATATCAGGGCAGCTGGGCTGTGATCTAGATAACACTGGAGAATCTAAGAGTGGGAAGTCACGTAAGATAAAAATAAGAAAGAAAGAAAGAATCATGGCAGTAATGATCGGTTTGGAGGAAAAAAAATAGATGGAAAGAATTTGGAAGGTAACAACTTCCAGATGGTCCTGGTGGTGAAGATAGCTATATATAGAGAAAGAGGGGCTAATTAGTTCCTGGGCTGAGGCCCCAGTTTCTGTTAAGTGAGTGATTGTCTCATAGTGGTTTAGTTCAATACTAGGGGACACACACCACATCTCGAGTAAATTAAGTATTTGGTTTTTTTTTTTTTTCCAAGCAATGGGAATTGCCCAACCTTAATACAATTAATTAAGACTCAATGAATGTTTAATTTAGTTCTGGTGCTTGTACCAGGGACACAATAGGCTCTTTGTTTTGGCCAAAGCTCCTAAATATTGGAAAAAGGGAGACAAGCTGAAAGAGAGCAAGGGTGAGTAGTCAATAGCTTCCACCAAATGCTCAGATGCACAAGTTGGTTTCCAAACGTAACAGCCAATTCAGTGAAACCCAAGAGATTGTCCTAGAAGGAAACCATGGACCTTCCAGGAGGAAAGAAAAAATACTGCCTCACACCTCTGGGTTGGCACTCAACGTTACAAGCTAGTTTTCAAACACCCTCTCCAGGATTCTAGCTCTGCCAACTAAATGGACCATCTTTACAGGGCATGCTCAACTAAACTCTCACTTGTTTGTTTGTTTTTTTCCAATTTTTGAATCAGAAGTTCTCGGCAGTAAAACGAAGGACTGAAAAATTGAAGAGGTAAGAATGGTCAGCTGGATACTCCTTCCAGAATGCTGTGATCAAATGGATCACTTCTGGTCAGGTACCCACCGTCCCCTGACAGGAGAGTCAAACATTAGTATTTTTATCACCCAAAAAAATCCACACTACAGTCTCCTGAGAGAACATCACAAAAGAACAACAGTAACAAGAATAAAAAGAACTTACATTTACTGACTTGATATCTACTCTGTCAACCCTGTGTGTGGCATTCTCTGTAGACTGTCTCATTCAACATTTGCAACAATACTGAGCTGCCAGTGCTCTTATCATCCCCACAGACACATGCTGAGACTGAAGTTTTGAGGTATTAAGTTCTTTGTTCAGGGTCTCACAGTCAGTAAATGGAGGAAGTGGGACTGCGATTGATGATGCTTGACCTGAGAGTCTGCACTAACTCTTACTCATGCCTCATACTATGTGGAGTTATTCTCTAAATGAACTCCCACTGGTGGATGAGTTGGAAGGATTGCCAAACAGTTGGTTCTTTATGCACACACCAGCACAGGAAGGCTTGACCTTCTAGCTAAGAGGAAATGTATGCTGTATGCCCACTTACATATCAACTTGCAGAATTGACAGGTGTTGAGAGGTACTGGTGGATGCATAGAGCCCTGGTCTCCCATCCCAGTCAGGTTGGACCTGGGAACTAACTAGTTGGAGAAGAAAAGCAAGGGGGCTTGGGGGACAGATAACCATGAGGCTCAGTTCATTTACTTTTTGGAATCGGTTCCTATTGCTCTTAATCCACTGCTGGAAGTTTGTTAGGCTCTGGGAGACAGGGTGAGATAGAATTGAGAGAGTAAGGACGATTGATCAAAATTCCATCTCTCCATTCTCTTAAGTTTGGTTTCAATGATAAGTCCAGAGGTGGCCCAAAGACATCTGGTTTGACCAAGGATTAATTATCCATAACTTCGCCTAGTCCTATAGCACTCTAGTAGCTCAAAGTGATTGTAGTCCTATTCTAGAACTTTAAGATTACCCAGAAGATGCAACTCATCTAAACAATCATTACATTATAAAATTAAAAGCATTAGGATTTGAGGGAGTAATTTAGACTAGTATCACCTCCCTTCCTATCACCATCAACTTATACTTTGCTTTTACTTTAGATCATATAAGCCTTTGCCTTTTATCAATCACCACCAACTTACAGCAAAGATCCTTCATACCATTCTATGAAAGAAGGATGAGAAAAATGGAAGTTTTTTACTTAAATTTCTAAGAAATTAAGTGAGTTTTGAGGGGTCAACAGGTTAGTGGCAAAACTAGAACAAGACATAAGTACACAAAGCCCAAGTCTGTGGTCTTCCTGTAACCATTATTTTTTCCTGAGCCCATACTTCAATAATTCATCTCTATGTGTCCACATAAACCAAGAGAACCTTGACTGCCTACTATCTACAAGGTACTGGAAAGTGCCAAGGAACTTCCTCCTTCTGTGAGATTTTACGGGTTCTAAGACAGGGATGTGTAGTACTACGTCTGTTATTTGCTAAAGAGATATCTGAAAGTACCCAAATAACACAACTGAAAATACCCCAACAACTAGAAAAGTGCTTGGTGTAAAGTAATTCCAGGCTACTTGTTGAATGAAAGAGCAAGTGAGTGAATAATCAGAAGTGATTTTAGTATATTCTGCCCTGCTGGACTTTGCAGGCACTGGGCAGTAGTGGCTGTGGAGGGATGAATCCCTCATATAATCTTTTTGAGGGGATATTTTCATAATTCAAGAGCTAAGATATCAGGACTTTGGAATCAGAAAGATCAACATTTGTGTTCTGCTTGGCCACCTATGCATCAATTTCCCTTGGCAAGTCAGTATTCTGTTCACTTCTTGCTTTTGAAATGAGCAAAACAATAGGCCTCTTTTGAAAGATTGCTGGGAAGGTTAGAAACTGGTAAAGTAAAATGCTCAGAACACACAAGCAATTCCTACTAGGTATTCTTGTCAGGCTTAAATAAAATTTTCTCTATTCATTCACTTCACTCATTCATCCATCCACCAAACCATGTATCCATTCATCCATCTGCACTTTCTAGTTACCAGATTTTATCTTAGTTCTCCAGAAATGTTAACACACTCAATTCTGTACAACTCTAAGTGAGGTACTACTAGCTCTCATTTTCCAGGCATTAGAAAATTTATACAGCTAGAAAGGTTCGCCGCTGGGATTCTCATGCAGGTGGCCTGACTGCAGAGTCTGTGTGCTTGATCACTATGCTATCTATTGTTGCTTTCCATCTGAAAACACAAACACTCTTTTCACCACTATTTCACATTTCTCAAAACTTAGAGACATTGTTTCTCATGAGACCAGTGCCAATATTTAAAAAAAGAGGGTCATCTAAATGGTCAGTGGGGTAAGGTGTCACTCTAAACTCACTTGGCAGAGGAACAACAGAGTCATGATTGATTAGAGCTAAGAGCCCAAGGGCACTGGTGACTAGTTAACCTGCAGCACCTTTACGTCATAGCAATGTGGTTTCTACATCCACAACACAGCTGGACTGGGTTGTGCAACCTCAACTTGACGCCAGGAAAAGTACAGGATGTGGAGACAACTCTGGTGGGCTTCTCACCTTGGAAGTCCCAGCCTCATGTGTCACCTCTTGTACTCTGCTATGGACTAGTTCTTTATCACCATGATCATAATTAAGCTAATAATAGCAGTTCTCACATATGTCATTCTCATTTAACTTTGTGACAACATTGTGAGTTAAATGCCATGGTCCACTTTTTAAAAATGGTATGCAGAGAGTTTTCTTAATTTTCTATCTTCATCGTCTAGCCCTATGACATGCCAGGCCTATGTCAGGAAATGGGGCAATGGAAACATGCAAACTCAACTTGTGTCTGCTCATCATCTAAATCCACAAAAAGTGGTAACCAACAAAAGATTCAAGGGGCAGAAAAAAAGGGCATGGTGCCTAGAGAGTATCAAGTGAAGGGAACTACCCTGGCTGTTTCCTGGGGAAATTTCTCAGAGGAAGCAGAGGGTGAGCATAAGTGCAAGTTACTTGGGCCAGTGAGGTGCAGGTGGCATCGTGTAGAATGATCCCACCAACAGAATGAGCCTGTGCATAAGTGACAGTCAAAGGGGTGAAGAGACTTTCAAGAGTTGGCCTGCCTCTCTCTTGGCCATGATTAACCCACTGGTCTCACTGGGAGTATAGCATACATGCAGGCTGCACTTCCTACTACAACATTCTTCCTACCTTTGGGAGAGCCCACAGCTCCATGGCCCTTTTCTGATAACAATTTTACTATTTATTTAAGTGAGAAATTACACTATATATATATATATTTTTTTTTTTTTTTTTGAGACTAGGTCTTGCTATTTTTGCCTGTGGAACTGCAGGCTCATGTTGCCCAGGGTACCACAGACTCAAGCAATCCCCAGTTTCAGCTTTCCAGGTAGCTAGGATTACAGGCACAGGCCACCACATCCAGCTATTTTTTGGGGACTAGGTCTTGCTACGTGCCCCTGGTGGGACTCAAACTGTGATCCCTGGCCCCAGCCGTGGCTTCCTAAGCTGCCTCTTACAGGCATGCACCACCATGCCCGGCTTAGAAATTATATAACATAACCTTTATAAATTACTTTGTATTTTAACAACAACAACAAAAATATCTACATATACTAGGGCAAAAAGTAAACTTTTTTGTTAGTCCAGTGGGAAAAGTGGTACCTTTGGGTGTTTTATAAAGAAAAGTCACATCCTCAGCTTGTAAGAATCTGAAAATGTAGAAACAGTTGACTGGCATAAATGTCTCCATGGACTGGGCATTAAGCAGCTTAAGAGTTGCTCCTTTTATCAATGTCTAGTATCTAACAGGTATTTAAATTAACATACTTTGTTGTAATGGATATTCATAAGTTCTAAGTGGTCTTTCATTCATTCAGCAAACATTACAGAATGTGTACTGTGTTTCAGGTGCCAGCCTAGAAACTGAGGCTGCAACATTGAAGAGGTCTACCCTTATAGAATTTGCATCCTATTCCAGGAAGAACGGATGCATTTCTCACTTAATCCTTTGTGCAAAATCTAAACTAAACCTTAAAGGATTTTGTCCTAGATTACTTTTAATCAATACAAAGATGATTCAGTTGTATCCAAGGGAGCCCTTCAGATGTGATGAGTTTGTTGGCGTTTATCACATATAGCTGGGATCGCTACACTAGGCAGCAAAAAGGGTCTGGTTTCTTCCTCTCCCCAAATATGTGATTTTTTAAAAAAGACTTGAAGATGTGGTTAGGAATTCAGTTTATGGAGTGCTGCAGACATAAAGATAACTTATTTGAATATGCTCATAGGCAACAGACAAAAGTTGAAATAATTTATTTTCTTTGAATATGGTATTTTATGTATCCATGCGTTTTCCCAGGGTACCCAATCTATACACTGCCTTGAAGTTACTTAGGACGTATGCCCACCATCCATACCCTTATATTTATTGGGACCAGCTTGCTCCATTTCTACGATCCTGTCTGAATTCTACCTATTAAATATTGTCAGTCCCAGCTGTAACATAATCCTGGCTGAGATTCACATGCAAGATGTAATCTTGACAAGCCATTTGGAATCTCTTCTAAAAAAAATGTGAAAGCCAGCATTCTTCCAGAGGAATGAATCAGCCTGATAAAAATGTCTACAGGGGAAGCCTAATCAGCTCATATGAGAACTTGTCAGTAGAACCTCTACTTGGACTGTAAGATTAAACCATCTTCATAAATTGACATTAGAAGGAAGTGTTGTCCATTCAGCTAGGCCCTTCTCCTATTTCCAGTTAGAAACTCTGGTTTGCATACGCTGGATTGGAGACACTGACAAAAGTCACGTCTAGAATGAGCACTGAAATGATAATGAAATTTCACTTTTGCTCACTAATGGTGGTTCATGTTTCACTTATTAAGGCAGAGTAATGGCACGTCTCATTCTCTCCCAGCAGTCTAGAGAGTTCTGAAAGGGAAAACCTGCCCCACATTATTATTTCCTTTTTCTAAACATACTTTTTTCCGACCTCTTATCCAGATAATCACCCAATGATTATTTTAAAGGTATGTTAATATTTAGACAAATCTTCCCAGATCTCACTCAGGTTGGAACAGGAAATGTTTTATGTCATTTTAATGTTTATCAACATTAGTGGTGAAATAACATCATTGCTAGAGAAAACATTTTCAGATGATTTTTTGATATTGTCTAAAGCAATTAGTGTAACTTCAGGAAACTCAAAATGAAGAATCATCTCAGTAGAGGCTTTGCCAAATAAGTAGCAGCTTCACTTACCCATCCATTTAGACAAGAGTTTTCATCAGAGATTTTTTTTTGAAATTATTTTCAACATTTTCATCTTTCTTCACTTCTCACAGAAACTCATACTAATGAGCTGGGGAAAAGGAAAACTGTATCCCAGAAAGTAAAGCTGGTAGCACAGTATTCAGAGACTAACAGTTCTGGTTCTGTTGTTTGCTGGCTGAACGACCTTGAGAAAGTCACTTAACCTCTCTCAGCCTCCATTTCACCACTTGCCAAGTGGGATAATACCACTAACGACTCACACAGCTATTAAAGCACAGAACAGAGTTTCTCAAACTTTCTGTGTCCTAGAAGAGCATAGAGAACTGAGCACCTTTGATGATTGGTAATTACTGCTCAATGAATGAATTGATGAATGAATTGAGCCCTTCCAAAACTGTGATGTTCTGAGTCAGAGATTGGCAAACTTTTCTTGGAAAGGAAATATTTTAGACTTTTCAGACCATATGGTCTCTGTCATAACTACCCAACTCTACACTGTAGCAAAAACCAGCCACAGACAATGAAAAGAATGGGTGTGGCTGTGTGCCAATACAACTTTATTTGCAAAGACATGCAGAGGAATGGATTTGGCTGCAGGCTGTAGCACACAGACCTATATCTAAAGGTCTAGCCTGCTAGTGATGAACCAGACTGACTCTCAGAATAAGTGCTCAGTCATAATTTATAAGGCCAGTGTTAGATTAGATCATTTCAAAGATACTTAATAGGCAATAAGAAGTCAGTTTATCCCAGCTTTACGTCAATCATTTGATGTGCACTGTCATATTCTCCCACACTGTCCTCAGGACCCACTGTTCTAAACAGGCATGCTGAGCCCTCCTGGGGTCTCACTCAACCTGAAAACCAGCCTGCATCCAGTTCCTTCTCAGGATCAGGCCCAAAGTCCTCCTGAATGTACCATTTCTTGTCCTACTCAAAACAATGATGACCCTCTTTGTCCAAAATCCTCAGAAATGGCAATGGGAGCTTCCTGTACACTTTCTGGCAAAGAAATGGAAATGAAATTCCTTCCCACACTCCCTTTCATCTCAGGAGTATGAATCATAATGCAGAAGATGGAAAGAACTGTTAAAAGGAGGGTTTGGGACTTTAACGGAGCAACATTTCTATGTGTTGAGTCCTTATTGTCTTCCATTCACTGTCAAGACACTCCTTCTCACCCCTATCCCCATGGAGGGGCTCAGAAAACTTGGAGGTCTTGTACAAAGTCCTGGGAGCAAAGACTCATGCCCAAGCAGCTTTGGTTCAGTACTGATTTGACTCAAAAAGCCAACTTATAAAAAACCACTACTTACCCCCTGGTACAAATGGGAGCTTAAACCCATTGTGTACCCACTGAAGCCAAGCTTCTAACTTAGAACAATCTGCAAGTATTTTTCTTATTGATGTGTTCACCTGTCATTTGCCATCCCCACCATTAAAATATACACTCAAAAGAAACTGGTCTATACAGTCAGTACACAATGGAGGGCTTTATGATGCATTTGAAGGATTAAAGAATAATTATGAGTGTATTAAGAAATCATAATAATGAGGATATAATGACTAAATGTGGTTCAGACTTTCGACTATGAATTTGACAGACAATATCTGTTACTCTGATGCCACAAGTTAGTTGCTGTTATTTTTTCCCATTTTATTGATGATAAAACTAAGGTTCTGAAAGGTTAACCTAAGGTCTGGTCCAAGGTCAGGAAGCTAACACAAGGAAAAAGCAAAAATTGAACCCAATTCTGTTAGACTCGTAACCTATATTCCCCCTTTCCTCCATACAGTTCCCTTTACACAATGATTTCCCTTGTGCCAGCCCAGACAGTGGGTCCGTTGGCCCAGGGCCCTGTTACTCCCACAACAAAAGTCATTTTTTTCTCTTTCTCCCTGACTATGTTTATTCCCAGTGTCTGAAAATTGCCCTCACCTATAAAATCAGGATAATTTTCCATTGTCAACATATATCTCAACCTCTTCCATAGGGGTTTTGTGAGAATGAACTTGACCTGTAGCCATTAATTAAGTTGTTAAAAGTACAAGAAGCTTTTTCTCCATTTTTTTACATGGCTTCCCAAATGGTTTAATGCTGATTTCTTTCTTGGTGCAAACATAGGAGCTCATAACTTTTCAATGGGTTATGAAAGTTATTCCCCCAGGGACTCGGCAAGGCAGTCATCACTAGGCATAGCTCTGACATGACATCAGTGAACTTGGTCCTTCCCACGGTAATGGTGGTTCTTAATGATATTATTGGAATTATTATTACCTTCAATTAAAAGCCTGGTCATGAATTACTTACAACTTCAGAGAGATTCCCCAAAGAACCATGTTAGGGTTTGCCGTCTTTTTGCCAAAGGGCACTATAACAACAGGAACCAGAGTCCTTGCCCATCCCCCAGGTAAATGCATTAATTAACAAATACACAGCATTCAAATAGTTTATGTTTTTGGCTGGTTACCAGGTTTTAAATTGACTTCCTTAAAGGTGGATAGGGCTGGTTAATCACTGCCACTTTGTTTCAAAAACTAAAGAGAAAGCAGGAAAACTTAAATTTTTTTTCTGCATTTTTACTCACCATGTCTCATTAGAATCATATTCACAGTGGGTAGCCTTTACAAAATGACCCAGCCCTTATCTTGCTGGAGACTGGGCGATACAGGGTGTAGTTTCAAAGAAAATATGATAAATAGTCCCTGGTGAAAGCACTACCTAGCTAATTTCCCCAAACCATATCTGAGGCCTGAGAAAATGCTGTAGAAATGCCTTCAAAGCCAGGTAAATTGGGCACTGGGTTAGGGTATGTGAGTTAGCTGAATTTGCAAATAAGCTTAGAGCTGGATGTAGTTCTCAATGGATAAGTAAGGACATTTGGGTTGGATCAGAGGTCTGTCTCTGCTCAGAATATGACGCTCAGGCACCACGGACATGTCTCCCACCTCCAGGGAGGAGAGATCCAGATGCTAGGACAGGCTTCATTTGAAGGCTTCATCTTCAGCAGTAGAGGTGCATGTCTACTGACTGGAGAAAAGAAACCTACCCTAAGGGATGGGTCAAGTTTTGGGGACTCAGGCATAGAACTTCAGTAGAGTAATCACCAAGTGCAAGAAAGAAAGTGAGCTTATACCCAGGTGCCCAGGGAAGCTCACATACTCCCAGAGGGAGAGAAAGCACAAACTGGGGTTATACTTGCCAGTACACAATGTTGGGCCATAATGGTACATATTCGTTAGATGAATGAACAAATGAATGACTGACGGGGAGAGATGTAGATTCCTACTTGGCCTGACAGTTCTGCCAACTTAAACCTACAACAGTCCAAAAAAGATGATCTGTGTACAGCACTTAGGCTAATTTTAAAACACATTTTTCAGGAACTCTTCCTTGCTTTTAATCAACTAAAATCAAGTCCGTCAACTTGCATGAATTTATAGTAATTTTGTTCCTAGGGTGTGTCCCTGCGTCTTTCATCTTTATTTCTAATAAAGTTATTTCCTTAACCCAAAGGGCTGCTTATGCTCCATCAAGGGTGGGAAGCAGGTGTTTTCTCATACGGGCTCAGGCTGAGAGAGATGATGTATCACTCCAATGAGGAGGCAGATACATGGAGGGTTGGAGCCCCAAAGAAAGCCATGCCAAACTAAGAGGGAACAACTTTAGGAGGGCTGTCTGAGAAATCCTCTGACGCCTGACACAAAAAATGCCAGTATTCGAGGTCACAGGGCCACATTTCATTTCCTCAAAAGAAGAAATTTGAGACTATGTTGGGGGTAGTAAAGTGTTGGTCTTGAACCTCTCTGCTTCTCACTCAGCTTTCTTGCCTACTTGATAGTCCTAGCCTTATCCATCATCCACCTTTGTCAAGGAATGAGAATCCAGATTTTTCAAACTCTAATAATGGCCTTTCAGCCCCAGTTTTCATTCATTATTTTCCCCTATCATTCTAGGGATCCTAGTTATCTACAGGCCTCCCTGTAAGAGACCCACCCCCACCACTTGATGTGTCCTCACTTGCTGAAGTTAATGATATCAAGCGATGACTCCTGCTTTAGGCAAACACGCCTATAAGGCTGGCCAGCAATATACCTTGTGGCCTAGTTCTAAGATTGACTGATGAAGGTTTCCCCTATGGGTTGAGAAAGAGGGATTCCAAGGAACTGAGTCAGTTCGTGATAAGGTTGTGGGGACGTGCAGTTTATGGCAAAAGTATTGTAAAGGTAGAAGCCAGGTGAGAAGGAATGAAGGACAGATGAGAAAATAGAAGGCAAATATTCTGATTTTTCTACTATCTAGAACCAGTCCTCTGCAGACCGGCTATACTTCTAGCCTTTCAACTTTGTGCCAGTCCCCTGTAGGGTTCCAACAAACACCTTAAGCAGGTACTGTTGTTGACTATTCATCATTCAGTGCATCAATAATAATTAATTTTTGTAGCAGCACCTTGACTTTTTCTCTGAGGAATCATACCTCCCCCACTGTCAGACCCTGGGGACATAACACAGCATAAGCCTAACTCATCAAAATATCCTATTAGTTACACAGTTTTTACCCAGTGGTTAAAAGTGATAGGAAACACATCTTGTCTTCACCATGAAATAAACTTCCTGATCCTCTTGAGTTCTCAGAAGACATTTAAAACTATTTGAATCAAACCAAGAAATTTAATGGGATAGGAAGATAGGTGGAAAAGATGGCTAGTGGCGAGTATGCAGTTTACAAAAGCATCAAGATAGTCAAGAGTGGAAAGTTCTGCTCTTCTTTTAAACACCTTTTACATGACAAGGTAGTTACCCAGGGGGTCATGGTTGAGAACATGGCAGAAGTTTTTGCAATGAGTTTCATATGGGAACTTTTGCTGGAATTTTAGTTAGGCTTCCATGCTTGTGGGCTATCTATATTATTATATAAAAATATAGGACAGACAGCAGCTGTTTTTCCATCATATGATGAATCACTTGGTGGAACTCAAAGCATAAAATCTGCTCAATGAAAAGGAACATCAAGAGATGGTGAGAGACAGTCCTATTGATACTTTTAAGCTTCTGTATTCACCCATACTTGAATTCAGTTTTCCTTGACTTTTCAGATATGAGAGTAAATGTTATTTTTCCTCTTATTTTTTTTTTCAATAGTCTGAACTGGTGCAAGAAAATTACATATTTCTTTAGGATTCAGAAAGCCTGGGTAGGTCACTGTTCTTTTTTAGCATAGGAAACTTCCCTCCTAATCCCATCCCTCTTTCTCTCCCACTATTTACCTTCTCATGTAAAAAAGTGTTTAAAAGAAGGGCAGAATTTTCCACTCTTGGCTATCTTGGAGTTTTTGTAAACTGCATATTCACCTTCTAGTCCTCTTTTTCCACCTACCTTGTTATCCCATCAAATTTCTTGGTTTGATTCAAATAATTTTAATGTCTTCTGAGAACTTAAGAGCATTTTGAAATCTAGTTTATGGTGAAGATGAGAAGGGTTTCCTATTACTTTTACCCAAACCCAAGTTGTAAGGTGGAGAAATGTAGTTTTCCCTTATATATGGGAATGATACTTTCTGTTGCTCACAGCAGACACTCAATAGTTGTTGACTAAATTAACACTTAGCAATATGTGGAACTGGGGCTTATGGGTGAGATAAAGATTTCTCCTAGAATAGTAGGCAAAGGACAAAATGAAAGGAACTAAAAAATTCATGGTTTCTTGTTATCCCTGGGTGAGCACTTTCCCTCCTGTAAGAAACCTACTAAGTTCTATCTGTAAGCATTCATCCAAAATTAGCCCTTAGATCTCAGGCCTTCCACAGAATACATGTTTAAATGATTGATTTTGCTTTCTATCCTGATGTATGTAATTATGTAATTATACCATTCCTAAGTCATCCCATATATCCTTATCAGGTAGGGCAAAGGAGCAGTAGGAGAAAACTTTGCTTGTTAAATTCAAGTTACATGTGGGTTTAGAAGTATTCTACTCTCAAGACTCAGTGGTTCAGAATTTGATAAGGATCTCTATTTTCCAGTAGTAAAGAAAAATGCTAATTTTACTCTGAGAGTCATTCTGCATATATATATAGTTTTTATTTGTCTGAAGGGGAGCAGATAATTTTGTTACTATTTTGACCTTGGTTTACAGTTTCATGATCAAATTACTATTAAACATTTTAGAGAGAATAATTACTTGTGTTTTTTTTTTGAGACTAGGTCTCACTATTTTTGCCTGTGGAACCGCAGTATCATGTTGCCCGTGGTACCACAGACTCAAGCAATCCCCAGCCTCAGCTTCCCAGGTAGCTAGGATTACAGGCCCACCACGCCCAGCTACTTTTTGGGACTAGGTCTCGCTGTGTTGCCCTGAGTGGGACTCGAACCACAATCCCCATATCCCACCGCGACTCCATAAGCTGTCACTTACAGGCATGTGCCACCATGCCCGGTAATTACTTGATTTTGAGAAGCAATTCTGCAACACCCATGAGCCTGCACTCTTGAGTGAGGCCATGAATGCATCTACCTGATCCCACACCCATCAGCAGGTAAGTACCCACAGAAAGCAAGGGGTTGCTTTTCACTGGTACAAGACAAGGCTCTCCCCCCAATAGTATCTTTTTTTTTTTTTAGTTACAAATGAATCCTCTGAGCCTTTTATTTTAACAATAGTGGTTTAGTTTTTGTTTTTTTTTTGCCTAAGTAAGACTAATTTTTAAAGATTATCTCTAAAACTTTAAAGAGTTGAATTGTTAATTATTTCTTAAATTTCCATTGGGTCAACACAAAGATGAAATATATGTATATACATTCATACAACAAATTATTTTTGACATAGGATCAAGGCATTTTTTGAAAGGAGTAACAGACACCAGATTAACTATGACCAAATAAAAAAACGGGATTAGCAATTGCCATAGACTTAGACTAAAATTATATTTTTAAACTAAAAAGTCAGGCTAACATTTCCTTGACTATTTCCTTGATATTGATGATTCTTGATGATTGAGATTTTTCAAAATCGTGTCTGCCTTGAGGTGACATTATGGGCATTAACTACATGTCTAAAGCATCTGGTAAGTACAATGTTAGATAAAAGAAAACCCTCAGGGTCTCCTTTAGAGCATGATCCTGTTTCAGTTGACCTGGTACCGTATACTGAGTTGAATTTTACCAGATAGGAAGGAATTGGCATGAACACCAATTCCTTATTAGTGCTAAAATCTAGAGCAAGTGACTTAACCTCTACACCTAAGTTTCTTCATCTGTTAAATGAAGATAATAATTTCTACCTCATAGGGTTGTTGTGAAGATTAAGCAAGTTAATACACATAAAATACTTAATAGGGTAGCTGCCATGTACTTAGTAGAGCACAGGGTCAATTTAACAATAAATATTTCCCATGACTTCCCAACACATCACTGAGCAAATGCATCTCTGTAGAAGCTTGTGGTCCTATTTGCAGTAAAATCAGATTTCAGTCACTATCTTATATTGAAGAAAAATCTTTTAAAAATAATATAAATTTTAATACAATTGAGACTGAATTACTGATGCGGAATGTTTTTACTCTAAATAATAGGTCTGTAAATTTTAAGATCTATAGAAAAAATAATGAGTGTTAAAACTCACCCAAACCCTCCACCTAGGGATACAAGCATGGGTTGAAAAGTGACTATGGACTTGTAATGACTAAGGGGCCCATGTGAACAAAACAAGGGTGTCAAATGTGGTAAGATGTGAGCGGGCTGCACAACGTCCATGCAACCTCTAAGACCCCACCAGGCAACCTGAGTTAGAGTACAAGTGAGCTGCCAACACACTGATGAATCCTGACAAGTCATTTAGGTCCTGGTACCTCTATATTACCATCTATAGAATGAAACTTTAATATCTATCTTCAGTAAAATGGAAAAGAACAGTAAGTAACATTTCAGATGTTAAAAGTTAGAATGTATAAATCATTCTACAATAAATGTGCATAAAGAATTTGTGGAAGTATGGGGGGGGAACCTACTAGAGTTGGTCTAAAGGTATAGAAAAGTGCTTAGATGTAAGAAAAATCCAGCGTTCAAAATGAAAAGCTATGCATTCGCTAGATCTGGAGTGAGATCTAGTAACTATCTCAAAGCTCAGTTTTTACAACTGTAAAATTAAGACAATATCATATACCCCATAGAATCACTGTCAGCAATGGAAAAAGACTATATATCTCTATCTCTATCTCTATCTATCTATCTATCTATCTATCTATCTATCTATCTATCTATCTATCTATCTATCTGTCTGTCTGTCTGTCTGTCTGTCTGTCTGTCTGTCTGTCTGTCTGTCTGTCTGTCTGTCTGTCTGTCTGTCTGTCTGTCTGTCTGTCTATAGTAAGCAAGCGCTGTGAAATTCATGAATTTGTTTTGTGAATACACATTTTCTATATTCTTGATCCAAAGGGTCCATGGCCTTGAAAAGATTAAGCATCACCAATGTAGACAGAGATAAAACCAATGGATACTTTGCTCTCATATTGCCCTCTGCCCCTAATCCAGGGGTATAATCAATGGTTATCAACAGCAAGGACACCCTCAATATACCAGGTTTGCCTTGGGGAAAAATTGGGATCTGAAAGCATACATTCCTTTGACAGGGACAAACCTTCATAGTAAATATTGGGAAAGATACTTGAGAATTTATCTTTACATATTATATCAAAATTTTGAGAAATGAGTATACTTACTATATCTTAAAATAAAATTTATGCCACAACTCTTACATCAGTTCTCATAAAAAATAAATTAAGTGTCAATTAATTTGGGCCAATTTCTTCCTTTCAGGTTGTATAAGTACATGTTGTGATATTCTCTTCTCTCAGCATTAAGACGGTGACATTTGCAAAATAATTGAGACTATATCATTTTTCCAAGGGATCTGTCATAAATCTCTAACATCCAATCACTCAATGTAAAGTCCCTGGCTGTCATCACGCTTATTCACTTTTCCCTTTTTAACTGATAACACAATATCTTCATTAGTTAGTGAATTTGCATGTGACAGAAACTTGGTTTTCAACATCATTTTCATCAACTTGATTTAAAACCTTGCATTTTTGGGAAAAAAATGCTACTGCATTTTGCAAGTGATATGATATGTGGTCTATTTTGATTATATTCTGGATGTTGGCTAAGCCAGAAAAAACAGATGCACAAATATCTGAGTCTCTATTGGAAGGCCCAGTATTAAAGGAAGAAGATTTCTAAGTCAGGCTACTTTAAAAAGTGGTCAATTAATTTATGAATGTATCAATGTTATGGCAATTCTGACTTTCCTGTTACTGTGAACCACCAGCTTCTGAAAGTGAGTTTTTGGATAAGATGATCCTGAGAGGAACCTATGTAGCTAGTACAAACTGCTATCAGGTTGGGGCAACAAGAAGATGGATCTTCCAGCACATTCTCCCATAAAAGCCAGGTTGTGCCTGATGGCCAGTGAAGGGAAAGAACTCTTTTCAAGCAAGTGATGTTAAATAAGCTCTTGAGGAAAAGCCTAAGTCTAGTGGGAAATGAGGCCACATTCCAAACCAATTTGACAAGCCCCTCATCCCTTTACATAGCAATGTATTTTTATGTAGAGGGTTGTCTATTCTGCAAATCTGTAATAATGAATTTTTGCTTATTGTGTATCTGGATAACAAGGTATGCCTGTGTTTCTTTCTTGCATATCAGTTTGCAGAAAGTAATTGCCCTGCAATTCTTAATCCAACCCCTTCACGCATTCCTTTCTGCATTGTTCCAGTTTGTCATGTCTGAGCTGTCACCTGAGAGCCGATCTTCCTCTGCTGAGGTCCATTCAAGAAGCATCTTTATCCTTCAAGATGTCTGGTGCAAAGATGGACTGTTTTGACTGAGCTAGCAAAACACACAGAACAGCTTTTCCCAAAGTACTCCTGTGTTACTTCCCAAAGAAAAATCAGCTTGTCCAATAAAATGTGGAATTTAGATTCATGACTTGATTATCTTTTTTTGATGGGGGTGGGGTTGTTAATTTGTCAGTATTTCCTAAAAATATTAATATTAATATTTCCTCTTAATTCAAACTCTTACTGTCTATCACATTTCCTATAGGTAATCTATTTTAACTCTATGGTAACCCACCCTGCAACTTGTCCCCCAGTAAAATGGAAGTTCCCTAAGAGCAGGGACTTTTGTTTTTTGATTGTTTGCTTGTTTGTTTGCTGCTGCCTCCCTGGTCTGGAACAGATAGGCGCCAACCAATATTTGTTAAATAATGAATGAACCCTCATTTTCAGATAGGAAAACTGAGGCACAATTGTAAGCAATTTGCCTAAGGTCACAGCAGTATTAAGTGATAGGTGGTATTTCAGATATATCAAATAATAAGCCAACAGTCTTTAAATATATGCTCCTCCTCCTATCCAATACACACAGTATCCCCCCTGTCCCCTGCACTGTCACATATACCAACACACACTGATACCCATCCACCACAGACCCAGACCCAGAGGCGAACCTGGCTCATCTACATCCTCAGCTCACCACCAGCCAGTTGATAAAAGGCAAAAACCCCTTCCCCTCCCACCCCACCCTACTTTACCCCCATCCCCAAATTGTCATTCTCCAACAAAGCCCTCCACAGGTAGTTCTGCTGGCAGTATTTGTAAACCAGCCCCCCTCCCCCTCCTCCCCCACCTTTCCTGTTCTTTCTCATTCCCTGTGCTACTCCCCCTACCCCCCCCCCAACACACACCCACTGAAACTTGTTAATTATAACCACTGCAGTCTACACCCATCCAGGAGATAGGCTGTTTGGCAGCAGCTGCGAAAGCTGAACTAAGTTATTTGGGGATTAATCCGCTGCTGAATGTAGTCTTACAAGTATGGCTTTGGGGAGAAAAAGATAAAAGGAGCTAATGCTGTTCGTATAAATGTGAACTTATATACAACACAGACACAGGCACACCCACAAGTAAGTTGACTAAAAGTTAAAATATGATTATCAAAGGATAAGAAGGACTTACAACTGTAATGTAAAACATTAAGAAATACGTCCTGGCTTTCTGTGTTCTGCAGGGAGACAGTGTGCTCTGAGCCAAGGAGAGGAGGGGAAGAAAGAAAGATAGCAAATTGAAATATCTTTAGGTAGACTTAAATATAGCTTCAGAGATTATAATTCAGATCAAGGCTAGAGCTCCATTTCAACATTCCTTAACTGCAAGTAATATAACAAAGGCCTGCAAATTGGGAGGTACAGTCTGCTGGGGAAGGGATGCTTATCTGATCTCAGCCCATCTTTCTTCATGTTTCAATCCCAGAACAGCTGCCCTCCTCTTGGTGAGAAATGCGGCAGTGGCAGCATCAAACCCAACAAGCTGGAATCCGGCTGACTGAGATTCAGCTGAGGCTGTCTCTCCCTGAGGGGTGAGCTGTGCCCCACAGTGAGTGGAGCACATGTGGGCCACTGGTAGAAGGACATCCCAGGTGGCCTCTGGTAGGCAGCTGCCACTCCCTGCAACATAATCATGCCCACTTGTACCCTGGCAGGAGGGGTAGCACAGGGTAGGAAGAGGCAATGTGGTCTTAAGGAGATAACTCAAATGGGGTACTGTTTTTCCATAGCTAATTGGGGCTGACATGGGGTTCTCCTCCCCTCAGGTGTTCATGCATTCATTCACTCACTCACCTTCCATTCATTTGGAGGTCAAAAGAGCAATTCAGACCTGAGTGGAAATTCTGGACCCTGCCCTGGCTGGGAGACTAGAGGGGAGTTATTAAATGTAACCAAGCCTTCATGCCTCACCTGTACAGCAGGAGTAACAGTGCCCACACCTCATAAGTCTGCTGCAAGGGGACCCCAAATTAACCCAGGGGAAGCTCATCACCAGCTGCCATAGCATGTAAGTGATCAATGAATAGTATGTGTTGGGATGTGGATGACAGTGGGTACAGATCCAGGGGCACCTGGTACATTTGTGGATGAGCAGAAAAGGCTCACACAAGAGCTACATGACAACATGTAAAAAGTGAAAACATCCACTAAAGAGAGTTCTAGAGAAAGTCCCGGGAGAAAAGAGACCTACTAGACCTAGAGTTTGTCAACCCAAGGAGTATTTCACCATGCACTGTCTAGTGGCAGGGATGGTTGCAGGATCTGGATATGGGGCAGAGGGAGTAGCCTTTTAGAGGGCTCCCCATGGTCCTTTGGGGAAAGGAGCTGCTTCCATATCCCTTGGTAAGGCAGTTTTTGGGTGACTGGGGGGAACCAAAGGAGAGGGAGAGAAAGCAGGGTGGGGTAACCCAGCACTGAGATGCTGGGCAGCCTGTTGCTCTGTGCCATGGTGAACTGAATGAAGCTAAGCAAGAACATAAATGGAGGGTCCCTGTCACCTCCCAGGTCTCATAAGTGCTAATTCATCTCAGTTTCCTGAGAATGTCCTGAGAAGATCAAGATCTATGAGGCATCCTGTCCCCAAGCATCCTGGGGCCATATGCATATGGACAGCTATGAGAGCAGGCATCTGATTATATTTCTCCCTTTGAAAACTGGGAGTGTTCCTTAGCATATTAAAATTCCTATAATCTGTTTCACCTAGTTCATGCAAAATTACTCAAAAGATTTTTTTTTTTAATAATATTGAGAACCTGATTTTTTCATTTCACACTCAAAGGAATGCCTGTCTGGACAGAAGAAGGGACTTTCTCAAGGCCATGCAGTCAGGGCATGGACCTAATTGCAGGTCTGGTGCATAGCTTCACCTTCCTCCTCACTTCTCCATGAAGCCTGAGCACCTCTGGTCCATGACACTGTGACAGCACTGAAGTGGGTGGTGACAGTGC
This sequence comes from Uropsilus gracilis, assembly GCA_004024945.1. Taxonomy (NCBI): domain Eukaryota; kingdom Metazoa; phylum Chordata; class Mammalia; order Eulipotyphla; family Talpidae; genus Uropsilus; species Uropsilus gracilis. Next base: position 152,390 of record PVHY01000151.1, on the reverse strand, counting down.
TGACACTTCTGTCAAGCAGAATTCATTCAAGCTGACTGCCTTTTAACATACCACTAAAAACAAACTGTAAAAGCTTTTTCTCAAATATCTGATGGGGAAGAAGAGATTTTAAATTCAAGTCTTTATAAATGAGTAGGTGGCCAAAGAAGAAGAAAAGGTAGCAAATGAGAAGCACCGGATCATTCCAGGTCCAGGATTGGGGGCCAGTCTTTCACTGTTCATGTTTTCTCATTATTAAAGGAACAAACTATGTTGTCTTTTAGCGTATCTGTCTTCTTATTTGTGATACTAAAGATGAAAGAGTTGACTGGAATTGAGGTTGACTCCCTGGCATTCAGGGGGTATCCCAAATCTATTACTGCAACTCCTATCATCTTATTGATCTTGATTCTCTGCTTTCTCACACAGATTGTGTGTGTGTGTGTGTGTATGTGTATCTCCTCCCAAAGACTGTAGTTCTCTACATCCCTCTAGTTACTTAGCCTCAAAGACCTGTGCAAATTGGCTACCACCCTCCCCCCCA
>PVHY01000151.1:98617-151767 GCA_004024945.1 Uropsilus gracilis | reverse complement strand
TCACTATCTAAAATCATTCTATTTATTCGGTCATTATTTGCTTAGTTTCTGACTCTTTCCTAAGAGAAAGAAAATCCATGAGAACAGAGTATTGCTGATTTGCTTGTTTACCTGGTAAAAAGTAGTGCCCAGTAAACCATTAATTAAGTGCAGGTATGACTCTCTGTCTGTCAGGAAAGTCTGAATACCCCTTCAAATACTCCAGGTTAAATAGTCATCCTATAGCCATCTATTCAGCACCAAAAAGCCACCTTCATCATATTCCCATAGTCCTTTTTGCCCATTTCTTGTAAGGTACTAAATGAGACTTATCAGTCTTGGCAGGCAGGGACCTCCTTCCAATCTCTGTGTCCTAGACCTTTCTGCAGGCTGGCCCTCTAAGGTCCTCTATAGTGGTCAGAAAATTAATGGATCGCTCCTCTAGAACTCAAACAGTCAGTGTTCATACAATCAAGAATCTGCTTCCTTTCCAGAAAAGATCAGGCATAGGAGTTTTAAAACTTACATTTAAACAGTTTATATCTTTGTGTTCATGTGCATCCCTGAGAGAGAGCATCTGGGAATTGTGGTGTCTGGTGAAAGCAGCAATTAGTGGAAACTTTGCACTCTGGGTGCTAGGCAGGCCTACCAGAGGGATGGTGAGCTGGCACTTCCACCTTCCAAATCTCTGTTTTCTTTCCTTCATGACAGGGCAGGAATTTGAAGACCTGGGTTCTAAGTTTCTTACATACTCTCCTAACCTTTACTTATTTTCACTGCGTACCTCAGGTCTCCATAGTCTTCTGCTAGTATCTCATACAAGCAGTTTGATAAGGGGTATTTCTGATAAATGTAGCCAAACAAGTATTTTGTCAAAAACAAAAATCTCATACTCAAAGAACCAGAAGCTCATCTGTGACACCCTAATTGATATTTTATCTCAGGGTCTATCTGCCATGCATAGGTTGTACCAAATGAGGGGATTTCCATCTCCGTCAAAGGCACAGAATTTTTCACAGATTACAAAGAAGCCAAAAAAACCCAAAAGCACCAAATACTATTCCATTCCATTTTACCTAGCCTTGTAGATAGGCTTCAAAGTCTGCTTGGTCAGCAAACATTTCTGCGGGCCTGGAAAAATTCTTCAGTTTTTCCCAATCAATCCTTCCCAGAACTATGACATCAGAGTTAGGATGAGTGGGGTAAGCCATTTTCCATCCCTGTGAGTATTTGGGGGCCTGAAGTCTGCCTTCTTTCAGATTCTGCGGGCCTTTGCTAATTTGTATGACAGCTTCAATGTAAATAGGACACATCTGCATGGGTTAAAAAAAATAGTGTCTCATTGTAAAGAGCAGTGTTCAGTGTTTATTTATCATCTACAACTGGAAATCAGGTTCTGTTTCTGGGCTAGAACAGCTGATGGTTTTCGACAGCTTCAAGGTATTTGGCAATAGTTTTAGTTGACTATTGACTGAAAAATTATTTTACACTTATTTTAATTTTTCATGATTTTTTTTCTCAATGACATCCTGGCAGATGACAATGAGTATCTATTAAGGTAGATATTTATAGTGTATGTGTCTGGCATCTCCTCAGGCACACACACCTGACAAATGTCAGCTGCCTGCTGATAATCACACTCCTTTTTTCTACTGTAATTCCTGCTTGCTGGGCTGGTACTTAGTGCCAAGGAACCACTGACATAGACAGTCTCCTCTTGAGGAGATCACTCTAGGAAGCATGACCCAGTTTTGTTTTGATAAATAAGGAAACTACTATACAGAGGGTAAACATGTTGACTAAGACTGTACCATAGAGCATAGCAGAGTTAGAGGTCAAACCTCTGTTCTTAAATATCTACAGCTCCTCGCAATAGGCTCACATTCAGCTACCAAATTGGGCTACCAGTAAAGGAATACACCCATATTCTAAGATTAAATCTTGGCAAGTGAGTGAAGGAATTCATTATACAGGTATAGCATTATAAGTGACATTTTCAGTTTTACCCAGATAGCCAATTATTTCCCTTTAAATGTATATGCTTGCACACAGGTGTAAATACAGATTCAAAATCACTAATTTCTGTAGTCAAGTCATTTTTTTTTCCACAAATTCCTCCATTGTTAACCTTGTTTCTATTTAATTCTACAGCTAAGACAATAAATGATTACTCCTGCCAGCAGTAATGACAGCATCAGCTGGTAACATTTCTGGTTGCTCACTACACAGGCTGGTGGATAGGTGCAATCTGAGAAGCCACCTTGGAATCTCACTAGTTACTGCTTTCTATCAGAGGAATAACCCCAAGCTGTGACAAAACTATACCAAATGTGGAAAGAAGTCCAAAGTATGTGAAGTACAGAAAAAGGAGTTGTAGAATACACAGTTCAAGTTCATTTCTTACCAATGCGTATGTATATGTGTGTGGATATAAGTCTACAACACTTTTTGGAAGGACAAAGAGGGGTGGATTTGGAGGTGTTGAAGAGGGAGCTTTTATTTCTCATTTAACTAATCTCTAATCTATTTAACGTGTACTTTAAAGAGTAATAAAGGGTGCCAATTAAAAGCACTCTCAACCCAGGTCCCAGTTTGTGAATTCTCTGCAGCGAGCCCTGTCATAGAGGCTGCGTGGGCTCCCCCAAGTCTCCGACCCACTCACCCCAGCTCTGCCTTGAAATGTCTGCTGCATCTCAGGGTTTGGGGGCTGGTTAACCAGCTCAAGCACACCGAACACCTTTCTGTGTGGTTTCAGCCATCAATGTCTCCCTCCTCTTTCTTTTCTTGGATATACACCCCCATGATCTCACCCTCTCCACACAGTAATGGCAAAGTAGCTGAGAGCTGCAAGGGTACTAAACTTAACCCTCTTGATGAGGAAGGCTCACCTGCACTCTGAGAGCCAAGCAATTGAAAGGAATCTCAGCTCTGCAGCAGCACCTCTCCAAAGTCAGGCCCCCTCTGCTCCTGGTCCGTTTAGACAACACTATGCTTGCACACTGACCTGGAAAACGCACATGCTCAGGTTTTCAGAAGGCACCGCCCGACCTATCTGCAGGACTGAAACAGCTGCTGGGTGGAGGTACCTGCCAATCAAGTGGCTTTCCTGTGTGAGACGACTCCCCTGCGCTTTGAGAATGTGGTTTCCAATCTGACTTTCATGTTTCACGGCTGAAGTTTCAAGGACGCATCTGGACAAAATATGCTTTCCATATAGGCCAACAATTTATTTATTTATTGCTTATGACATTGTACTTGGCAGCTAAGGAGATATAAAACAATTTGAACCACTCTGCAGAAAACAGTTGCAGAGTTGCCACTGGAGACCTTGGTGGAAGATAATGGAGGAGAACAGAATCTCACAGATCTTTCTATAATTGACAGGCAGAGCCTTGAGAGGCAAGCACAGTGAACAGGCATTCCTCTTAGGGGCTCGCATCTTTTTCTAGCCTCAGCTCCTGCTTTGGCACAAGCCGGAGGCTCAAGGCACGTGTTGGGAGCCTCGCTGAACTGGACAGAAGCAGCGGGAATGAGGCCCTTCACCAACCAGGCTTCACTGCCAAGGGCAGGTGAACACCAAGAAAGGGCTCCTGAGCACTGGCTGACACAGCTGCTGGGGATAACCACTTCCTTCCTCTTTACTGTCCAATTTGCCTCTAATACCTTCCATGATGCAGTGGCTGACCCTGTTCTGCCTTTGCCTGAGGGGTTCTCTGGTCCCCCCAGGCCACTCTGTAAAGGCTTACAGATAGGTGAGACATGTGACCAATGTCACAGGGAGGAGCCCTCAGTCAGTAGCCAAAGGGAGGGAGCATATAAATACCCCAGCTCCCTCATCCTTCAGGGAGGTGACTCTGGGTCTTTTGTCCTACATCCACTGCCAGTGGGTCCCTCCAGGATTAAGCTCCAGTCATATCAGCCACAGAGGTGGGTGCCTCTGTTAGCTGCCCTCCCACTCCCCTACTGCCTCTGAATGTTCCCAGGCTCCCGTTCCAAATCCATTGCGTGCACTGCTCCCTTGTAAGGTCTACCCTGGGAGAATTTAAACTCAGTTTCTCTGTCCAAATCCTGCCCTGTCTGTAAGGTAGTGATCATAAGTTAAGAAGGTTTTTGTCGCAGGGGTTACAGTTTTATTAAAATAATTCAAATCAGTGGTTAGTATGTAAAAATGGGAGATTTCAATTCTTGGATTTTCTGGAAAGAAAAAAGGGGGGGGGCAGAAGGCATAGAAAAGGCCACCTGGGCCCGCTATCTCTGTGACACAAGGGCTACACCTGACCTGTGATGTATGTGAGACTGGCCTGACTCTCTGGTGCGCTGGTCCACTTCTCTCTGTGATAGTTCCAGTCTGTGTCTGTGGCCAGTTGGATTGGTCAGCTTATCTCTATGACCAGGTATTTCCTCCAAGTCTGTCTGTCTCCCTGTGGACTGTGTCGGTGCTCTGAACACTCACGTCTGACCAGACACAGGCCAGTATTATAGCAGAGGCCCTGATTGCACCGATGTCTGTTGTCTGCTTCTATAGGTAGAGCAGGCAACTCTGCCAGGGGCCTGTTAGACCATTTGTATTAGCTTTTATTTTATCATAGCCCTTGTTGTGGTTCTTGTAAAGGAAGGTCCTGTATCTTCCGGGTTTAAATGAATTGGAATTGAAGAATCTGTGTAGGTAATAGTGAACTTGGGATTCAAGTTCTAGTTCATGTAACTTCTAAGTTCATGCTGTCCTGATGCTCAGTTCCAAGGTGCATTCAGTCTAGGACAGAGGTCTGCATGGGAGAGTGTGCTTTAAGTGGCTAACTGCGATCACCCAGGCCTGGCTTTGAGTATGGCAGTTCTGAAATCCAGCATAAAGAAATCTACCTACAAAAAGGGCAGTTTCCACGGCTGCCAGGAGGCCTTGTGATTATTTCTCAGGCAGAACTCAAATGGATATAGGAATTCAAAGGCTCTCCAGCTTCAGACCAACCCACTCTTATCGCTGGCAGACAAATAGGGCAGCCAAGAAAGACTCCAGACTCCCATGTGTTCATGTATGACAGCAATCTGTCAGTGCAGAACCCAGATGCCACAGGTGGCAGGCAGAGTCTTCCACAGCAGCACTCTTTAGGGAGGTGGTTTAAAGGTTTAAAAAAAGACCAGGTGGGATCACAAAGAAGAGGAGCACAATACCCCCAGAACTGGGATGTTGGCTGCAACAGACGTTTGAAAAGGCATAGTTCTGAGGCCAGTGCGGTAATCCAATGAGGGGTCAGGAGTTTTCATGTGAATGGTGTCTGCTGCAGTCAGTGGTGGTCACCTCCTCACTCATCTTGAGGGTCAGAGGGGCCCTCGAGTAGCCCCCTGGACATGGCTCCCACATCCTGGCTAGTGGTAGGATGGACATCACCAAGATTCCCCTTTCTTTCTGCTTGTCCTTTGCTTCTGTGATTGGTTGGCCTCTTTTCTGAAAACTCACTGCCATCTTTGCTATCAGTACATCCAGGCACTAGTCCTACTCTGGCCAAGTGAGAGCACTCTGATTCTTTAGGGCAACTTGGCAGGTCTCTGCTCTGATCTGTTCCATGTTGCTTTCATGCATGAACAACTATTTCCAAGTCCTTGGGGTGAGAACGAGTAACTTCATGGCCCTGTAGTATTTAGTGTGCTGCCTATATGTCTCCCTGTCCAGAGGGCAACACCCAAGATAGCAGGTGGGAAAGTTGACATTGAAGTCATAGTAGATCACAACTCATACCCTACCTCCATCATTTATGTTATTATTATTTACTATTACTATATTATTTTGTATATATTTCTTAACTTTTATAGGTCTAGGCTTCTTCCTCTGTAAAATGCATGTAGCTACTTGTAATTCAAAAATTTACGCAAATAATGTGTGCAAATTATTGAGAAGTGTCTGATCACAGGGGAAATGTGCAATAAATAGAACAGTTTAATAAATAATTTTGGCAATAATTATATCATGTCTCATGTGATCCCTAGAACTCCGAGGTAGAACGCACCCCCCCGTCCCCAGCCAAGATCTCAACAAATACTTGCTAAATTGATATGAGTGCAATAATAGATGTGATTTCTATTTACCAGGACTCAAATTGGCTTACTGGAAGAAACATTTCTTAGCTCTTGTTACTAAATTGTTCAGATATAGGCTTTGCAAGCAACTGATTTCAGAGGGCCACACAATATCTGTATCTGCTTTTCCCTCTTTCCCTGTCTCTCCCTCTCCAGCATCTGCTTTCCTCTTTTTCACTTCCTTCTCTGGCAGGCCTCTCTTTATGCTGTTACCCTGAAACTTCATAACCCTAAACCTCATCATCCCAGCTTCCAACTTCAGAGAATGAGCACATTTTTCTCCAAACAATGTTAATCTAGAGTCTCAGAACTGAGACTAGCTCGGCCGCAGGCTTCATCATTGAACTAATAGTCACCATGGTCTGAGGGTTGGCAACCCCTGTGTGAGGATATCTTGGGGCTGAGGACTCTAACTGGCTTGCTTGAGTCAAGCCTGTCTCTCACCCGGTGCTGGGCAAAAGGCAACTCTTCAGCACTGCATAAACTGAAAGAAATTTTCCAAAGACATTCAGGTTGCCACTATCCGAGGAAAGGAAGACAGTATGGGCAGAAGGGAACAGGTGAGCAGCTGTCCACCACTGCTAGGCATTGAATGCATTTCACATGTTTGCTTAGGGGAAACTTCTCTCCCCTCCTATAAAGTTACAGGAATAGGAAGAGGGCTGAAGGTACTTCATGGTGTAAGTGATCTGAGCAGCCCTGACTTGTCAGCATTTGATGGCACTTAGGCATGGGATCAAGGTAACCACAGGTGTTGAAGCAAGCAAGCAAGCAAGAGCTACCAAGCCACTGCCCCAGAGCACCCCTCGCTTCTTGTCCCAGTTGACTGGCAGCCCTGACATGTCAATACCAAGCATGAGCACATCTGCAAGGCAACACAGCACTGCAGGGCACACAAGGTGGGCAGGTTATATCAGCACTGACTTTTCCCAGGCCCACAAATCAGCCCTACTTCAACAGGAAAGTCATTCTTCTCCACAGAAAATAAGGCACAGGAAAGAAAACCATCATTGGAGATTCTATTATGTCCTGCTTCATTAAGGGGTTGAAACTTTTTTTCTTGAAAACATGTTTTCTTCTGTTAGCATATTCAAAACCATCAGGTCGAATTACTTGTCCGAAGCCCCCAAACAACCATCCATGGAAGAGGCACCCTTGGGTGCCTCATGCAGCAGAAGGAAGATATGCTTCCTGACTACTCCCCTATGCTTCAGGCCTGTCACAAATTATGAATTATAATTCTGTCTTGTCTCTACTGACCACAGCTCTGGCCTGTCAGCCCGGAATGATATTTGGATAATGATTTAGCCAAGTCAGGGCTGGCTGTCATCCTAGACTCCCTTTTCTCCATCCTCCCCTCCTCACACACCCCCTTCAAATCTTGTTGACTCTCCTTCCCAGATATCTTGGAGTCCAGCTGCCTTTCTCCACCCAATCTCTCCTCTTATACATACTACACTTGTCTAATTTCCCAACAGTCTCCTGCATTCACTCACTCTCCTCTGCTCATTCTTAACTCTTCCACCAGAGGGGTCACGCTGAAACACCCATCTTTCACCATGTCGCTGCTCAGCTTTTGCTTTCAACGGTTCCTAAATTCCCCACAATACAGTTCTAGCTTGTAAAGAGTAGAAAACACTGTGACCTCAAACCGCAACTGATATTTCAGCCTCATTCTTTGCACCCTATACTCCAGATATGTTTATGGGTATCCTTATACTTCCAGGTTAGATCTGTGACACTACCTTCCTTAAGTCTGGGATATTTTTCTTTATTACATATTTGTCTGCTTTACTCTGTTATTCCTCTAGGTTCCAGTTCAGGGGTCGCTATTTCTGAATTTGAGTTTGGTATCTCTCCATCATGGCAGTCAATACGTCCATCATCACAACATTTACATAACAGCATACAATTGTTTGTGCATCCATTTTTCTTTCTAGTGTCTGGAAGATTCAGGAACATGGAATTAATCTTAGTCAGCACAGTACCCTGTATTCCATAGTGAATTTTGACACATCAAAGAAGTTCAGCTAATGCTTGGTGCATGAATGAAATGCAAGAAGGAGTACATTGCAGTCTCAGACTTTCCACTGACTGAACTAAAGGTCACACTTTATATACAGACAACTGAGATCACATCAGCACACTGGCACCCCATTCTCTTCAGATAAAATGTCAGTTATAGAACCACATTTGTTCCACCTGATACTCCTTTGGGCTCCTGATGTTTGTATTCAAAGTATAAAAATGTCTCCCTCACAACTTTCACCTCTGGAATTGAGTGCCTGGTGTAGAGAAGATACCATAATTTTTTGCCACATCTAGATTAAGTGGGACCACCAAGGATTTGAAGGGAAATCTGCTTTGGCTTGAAGAGCCTGGTGGGGACAGGGAATCTCCTGTTTCTTTGACTATCAAGCTTTATATTTTTCCTCCTTGCTCAGCCCTGGTGGTATCCTGTTCCAAGGACATTAAAACAAGGTCAAGGGACTCAATGTGACAAAAGACAAAAGAATGTTTAGCAAGCTTAAAAAGTTTAAATACCAGTGACTTTGCATATGGTAACCTATTAGCTTCAGAGCTAATTGGGGGTAGGTGTGCGCATGTGCATGGGCTGGGGAGGAATAAAGGTTGAGTCTCAGCTGGGTCATTTAAAAACCATGAGACTCCTCTCAGGTAGCTACTTTCTCTGAGGCTCCGTCTTACCTATAAAATGGAAATAATAACAATGCACCAATCCTTAATGAGTAAAGAATAAGTTCAGGAATGTGCAATAACACCTATCACAGGTGGGCATGTAGAAAATGTGAACTGCTCTTCATGCTATCATATTGGACTCAACTCTGTTTCAGGTGCTAGGAAATAAGAAACACACCAGCCTGCCCTATGGGTCAATTTCTGCTATGTCCAATACACAGATGTTGGGTCAATTCCTATGTACTAGCCCTCTGCTGTTATCATGACAAATTACCACACATTGAGCAGCTCAAGATATAACACATATATTATCTCCCTGCTCTGGGTCTCCCAAGACCAAAAGCAAGGTTTTGGCAGGCTGCTATCTTTCCTGGAGTTCTGGGGAAGAACACTTCCAAGCTTCCTTAAGTCATTGGCAGGATTCAATTCTATGTGGTTGTGGAACTATCCTCAGAACTAGCCATCCTTCTCAGCTCTTAGAGGCTGCCTGAATTCCCTGGCTCACAGCCCCTTCCTCTACTTCAAAACCTCTTCTCACACCTAGACTCTCTCTGACTCTCCTCTGCTTCATTTTTTACCCCTCTTTCTTCTTCCATCACACATCTCTGACACGTCTGCTTTCCTGTAATACTTCTAAGGGTCCATGCCATGTGTGGGGCCTTCCCAGCTAACCCAGAGCATGTCCATGTTTCAAGATCAGTTGATGACTAACCTTAATTCTGTCTGCAAAACATCTTCACACAACACCGGATTAGCATTTGATTGAATAATCAGGGACAGGGGTGTAAGGGAGACACCTTTGGAGATCTGCCTATGACATGCTTAGCTGCACTTTAAGATCTGCAGCAATATTCATGTCAACATAGTGCACTCATTAAGTGATTGGTTTTGGCTATTATGTGGAGTTGGCTTAGCTGGGAAGAAAAACATGAAAACATTCTTTTCAAAAAGAATGGTCTACCTCCATTCCAGAGAGAATGGAGCTTTGTTCCATATGGAATTTCTAATACATTTATCAGGTGAACTTCCTTTATTCTTCTTTTTCCCTACTCTGCTTAATAAAGTTCACACATTTTTAAGGTATTTAAAAACTGAACACTACAATTTTTATCTTTGAGGAACTATTCCAGCTTTCAAAATGCCAGTCAGCAGTGTCCAAACATGGAAGACTCTTTAGCAACCCTGAACTGCTTCAAACAGGACAGTACAGGCTAAGCTGAGGACTCGCTGGAAAATCTGTCAGCTGATCACTGATCCTGTTCTCATCAAATGATCACATCCATGATAATTACTAGAAATTAATATTCTAGGGCTCTCATCCACACCTGTAGAAGTCAAATAACATGTCCACAAAATTATTTACTGTAATTTTGTCATAACAAAAAAGACTAACAACCTAAATATTCATCAAGTGTTAGGAGTCAAATAGTTAAATTCCTCCACAGAGTAATTCCAGGGAATACTTCTGTAGCTATTAGAATAGAACAGGGCAGGTTCACATACACTAAATGGAAGGCTTACCGAGAGACACACACTGAAGTGAACCTTGTGCATAAGAATCTGTATGGTACTATCCAATGTATGTTATGAAGGGATATGTAAATGCACATGTATTTTTTGTAAATATATTCAAGGAGCATATTTACCAATAAGCCAGAGTATACTGTCCTAGGGAGAAGTTGGGGGAGAAGAGGAGTAAAGAACATTCAGATTTTAAGCTGTTTACTTCAGTAGACCTAAAACTTTTTACAGTGAGACTCAAATCATGGCTTAACTGTAGACTGAATAATTGGTAAAATATACCAGGTTGCACGTACCACTGAGAGGTAGGACACACACAGGACTTCCACAGATGGGGCTTGAGAGGTGTTCTGATTTGAAAGTGCTTTGGAAATTAAAGCCTTGTTAAAGTGCTGAAACAAATAACCTCTGAGCATTTCAGTTGAAAACTCCATGCTCATTCATTGCAGAGCCAAAAACAAAACAAAACAAAAACCAGACTGGATGAGAGAAGACTATTTATTCTATAGTTTTTGAATGACTTTGGTATTCTGTAGACCTGGCACATAATAGGTACTCAATTAATACTTGAATAAAATAAAAGACCAAGACACACAGTGTCTTCATCCAATTTGTAATGCAGGGTACCTGCCTTTGATAAATTAAGCAAAAATTCTGAAAAAAAAATTCTATAAAGATTAAACCCCATCTCAAGAACAGATGAACAGAAGGGAGATAGTAAGAAAGTATTGGCATGCAGGCAATCTTGTATACTTAAAAATAGGACAAAACAAGCCAAAGAATTCCCTGAAAAACTAGATTCTTAAAACCAGATTTTAACCTAGGCTTTCCTGGGATAAAGCTATGCATACCAGCATAACCAGCAGAGGAAAAGGGGGCTCAGAGAAGGAGGCAGAAACTCTCTGTAGTTCAGTCTTCCATCTGTAGGACTCACGGGTTAGAATAAATGGTTGCTCGCTGCCTTCCTCCACCAACCTTCTGTCAGAGCCTGCTCAGGAGGCCAGCAGCCTCAAAGGAGCTGGAATGGTTCTTAACTTCAAAGAAACAGAGCCTTGGGTTTGCATGTCAAATGTCAAAGTAAATCTAAGCCCAAGTCCCCATTCCCTCTGTGAATCACCTGTCAGAGACTAAACTGCAAGAGACATGGTGGCCCCTTCATTTCCAGGATGAGAAGGGAGTCAGACTGCTACCCCCACCCCCCCCGACCCCGGACCTCAGCTTAAAACTCTGCTGTGCTTTCAGTCCCTTAAAATCCTTCTTTACTCTTAGAGCCTCAGTGTCAGCTTAGATTTACCAATAGTAAATAAATAATTAAACAAACAAATACAAAAAGTAAACATGAACACCGCACTGGCTTCTGTACATTGAACCTGGGAATGCTGAGAACCCCATTTCTAGAAGAATGTGCTGCCATTGCTGCTGTTGGTTATATCCACCAACAGGGAACTATATTATGGGGTACATGACCCTGCAACTGTGACTTTGTTTCTAAATTATCAAGGATGCTCTTCCACTAACTCATTCTCATATTTTCATAAATTTTTTTATGCTTTCATGGATGTACACTTTTGCTCATCAAAGTGTGGTCCACACACTAGCAGCTTCAACATCACCTCGGAATCAGATTTCCAGAAAAAAATAAAGAAAAATTTAATTCAGCTGCACATCCATCTTTTCTTTCCATTCTAAATCTGACCTGGGAGCCTGTTGGAAATCTCAGGCTTCAGTGAGACCTGCATTGGATAAGATTCTGAACAACTGTAAAATACAAAAGGCACTAGTCTCCTTGGTTTCTGTTAAGTAACCTACTACTTTTAGGTCCTACTACCAAGTTTGGTTTCACATCTGCCCCACATGCTGGTGAAAAAGTAATCTGTCCACAAGTTGGTTAGTGTATCTCCCTCTTCAGGGAGTTTCATATGCAACCTGGACACACAGTGCACCCCACTTTCAACCACTCATCAGCTAGAACTGGTGTTGCCAGCTGAAGGCTGAATCCCTGTCACTCCCAAGGAGATGCCAGGCCAGGCTGTGTTAATTGCTTTCTGGGTGGTGGGGAGGAGGGGCGGGGTTACCATCTTGCCTTTGATCAGGAGGGAGAAGTAATGGTTTTACTTACATCCTGCTTTGTCTCTGCATAGGCCCAGAGTCTGAGGATCCATTTCAGACCCACTCTTTCTTCCTAGTATTCTGTTACTGCCTACATACCATGGCCCAGGGGTTCAGGGGGGAAAACCAAACGTTCTTTGTGGTACACCCACATGACAGGCTTCAAAATGGAAACAATATTTAACTTAAACCTGGAAGATCAAGTTTGCTCAAATCTCGCAACACAGGGAGCTTTTGAAAACTCCAGCAACAGGTCTATATTTGAAGGCGAGAGGCAAACTATGATGGAGAAGTGGAGCCCCGTCAACAGACGCCACATTCCCACAGTGGAGCGAACATTCCCCTTTATTCTTTACAGATAATCACTACAGTAACCATGAAACCAGACAAAACTTTGAAAAGTTCAGCCTATCCTTACAGTCAAACTCTCACTATGAAGATTAATTTATTATTATTTGGGGGGAGGAGATGTGAGGGTATGGAAAGCAGTCATCTAGTCTCATATAACAGAGAAGACATGTCCCTAAAGTGGTATAGTTTCTAACTACTAAAATTGTGCTCATTCCACTGTTCATTGAAGCACATTTATTTGGTCACTCTAAACTACTCAGACCCCAGTAATAGTCTATGGGATTTTAGGAAGAACCCTGAACAAGATGGTAGCTTCTACTATGTGTGAAATATTCATATGTTAATGACCTACCTATCCCCAAGCCCAGAAATTTAACACTTCTGTTACATTTACGTAACCCAGGATGTAATATTGTTCAAAAAAGGATTATTGTAGCTCTAATTATTTAAGACAGTGCCATACTGGAAGTCTAATTTAACATTACTGGCATCCTATTAAAAAAAGGAGAAATTTGGACAGAGCCACATAACACACTCAGGGAGGAGACACTGACGATAATGGCAGAGATCAACATGAAGCATCCTCAGACTACCGAATGCCCAGTTTTCCCACAAATCATCAGAAGCTGTGGGAGATTTATGGAAGTGCTTCTCTGTCACAGCCCTCAGAAGAAACCACCTTGACTACTAACTCACAGAACCAGGAGGTCATCCATTTCTGAATCACCCAGTTTGTGGGGCTTGGATATCTCAGCTCTGGCACTTTAATGCAAATGCTAAGGTGGGATGTGCCCTCTTGATGCTGATGCTGATGCCAGGCAGGGAATGGGGGCTCCTTACATGACTTTTCAAGGCCCGTGACTGGAAATATGGGAGCTGAGGTTAGAGACTGAGTTACGTTATTGAGATGATGCAACTCAGCATGCACATGGCCCAGCTGGGTTGACACTTGAACAACCCGAGTCCGTATCCTATTCCCTTGATCTCTAAACATCATAACCTCAGAGAAAGTGGCCAAATGGCCAGCATCTGTGGAACCCTTTTTGCAAGTACATTAAGTACTTACAGGAATTCACCAAATCACCAAGTGGTCAAAATGGACATCACCTCTATTTTGTAGAGGAAGAAGCAGAGGCAGAGAGTTTAAATAACCAGCTCAATGTTACTCACCTCATCAGTGGTGGAGCTGGTACTTGAACCAATGTATGGGGAGCCCTGAGAGATCAGATTTTCTGGGTTCTCAGAAGCACATAGGTGTTTCCAGAAAGTTCAGTTCCCTTCCTTCTGTCTATAAGCGAGTCCTGCTTCCTCTAAGACATGCAAATAAATGGTAGCTTTCTGCCTGTGTGTGCTCTCATTACTGGCCTGCCTTGATAAAGCTGCTGAATGTTTGCTTAATTGAAATACCACCTTCAGGTGGAGTAGGTTTGGCCATGACTTGAGAAGTTTCACATGAAACCCCTTTGTTGTTGATTGTTTGTTGATGACTATAAAATTCTGGTGCAAAATAAACTGGGGGTCACAGTCCAGAGAGAGAGAGAGACTGTGAGCCACTTCTGTCAGGGTCTTCTTGACTAACATTAACCATTACCCTCCCCCTCGGGACCAGTTGATTACGTCACGGCTGGCTCACTACAGTCTGTGAAGTGCTTTACTCTGTGGATCAAATTCTGGTAATAGTTTAAGTCAATTCCAGGCATTCCCCTGGGTTATTACAGCACATCTGGGTACAGAACACATCTCGACTGCGGGCAATTTTGTCCCCTGGGGGACATTCACAATCTCTGAAATAATGTTTAGTTGTCACAAATGTGATACCGAGAAGGTAGGGGTCAGGAAGGCAGCGGAGCAGCTTATAATGCACAGTTGTACTGCAGAGAAGCATCCAGTTCCAAAGGTCAATACAGTGGAGGCTGAGAAATCTCACCCAGTGAGCCCACAGAGCCAAAGTGCACACATCCAAATTCCAACTTCATTTTTCACTAGTTCTGCACCTGGGCAGTTTTCTTAATCTCTCTATGGTCCAGTATTCTCACCTTCAAAATAAGGCTAAAAATTGCACCTTACCAGTCTGTTTGCAGGAGATGCACAGTGGCAAGGCATAACGTACAATGCCCTCGCGGTACAGTGGGTATGGAAGTCACTGTAGGCATGGCCAATGCTGGAAGAAGGTGCCTGGCAGGGGAATTCAGTAATGACTTCCAGGTTGTACTACCTGTGAATTTAGCAACTTTAGTGGAGGTGGACAATATAAGACTTAGGGATGGCTGACGAAGGTATTTATCATGTCCACAAATGACAGAGCATAGAGGAGAGGGAAATTTTGACTTTAAATTGAAATCAGGCAGAATAACTAATTTAGGCCATTGCTCTTTAAACCCTTTAAAAGTATTCAGAAATTCCCTCTGGGATCTTTTCAAAGGTCTCCATTTATCTATGTAACATTTACATGTCTTTTACAACATTCCAGACACTACATGGTTTAATGGATTTAATCCCCAAATAACCTCATGAGATGGGAACTGCCTCTTCCCCCCCCCTTTTTTTTTAACAAAACCACTTTTCCTGAAGTCCTGAGATCAGTTGGTGCCTTATTAAGTTTTCATTCAATACTAATTTTCTTATTCCATTATGCCTATTTTCTTCTACACAGCTCTCTCTATAAACACAGGAATGTTAGCAATATGATATAAGCTTTTGTGGGTATCTTGGGCACCTAACATAGTCTTTAACATGTGTAATATTTATGATATACACACACAGACAGAAACACATGTTATATAAATGTGTATACATACATAAATGCAAACATGCACGCATCAACCATGAGTCTAATGTCTTATAACCTCCTGTAATTAAACATACTTGAGGAGAGACTTTGGTATGGGTTTAAGGCATTGAGCCTAAAGAACCTCTTGCTATATGGTGACCAGGGGCAGCCACATAATATTGAGGAAAGATCCTGGGATGTGATGGTGAATGGCAGAACTGATTTCCAGACTGGGATCCCCACCTCCTAGCTATGTGACTTCAGTGATAGTCTTTAACTTCTTTTTTGTAAAATGGGAAAACCTAAGACCTCATGTTGGGGCAGAAGATGACTAAGTGGCTTTACACGTGGAAAAAGGAGGCATTTGGTGATGTTGTGCTCTGCTTCTGAATAGATGCTACTTAACACGACTTGCAGTTCATGGGTAGGAGGCTTATGGCACTCCGCTGGTGTCTGTTAACTGACCCAAAGCCCAGATTTCAAAGTGGGTGGTCACTTTTCTGTCTTCTTTAGTTCCTCTGTATGTTCCTCTTTTCTACCTCATCTCCACCACTGACCCTGATGTTCAGCCCTCTTTGTTGGCTCAATAAATTGCGCAAATTAATCTATTACTACACAGAATCAACAGGAATACATATTATGCAAAGTTGCCTTGTGCAAAACTGCAGAATCTTTGAATTCTTACACACTGCAGATAATTAAGAACACACTCCATCTGTTAAAATGACTCAAGTATTACAGAAATCTTATCTTTCTAGTTTCTGTAGGGATGCACATAGTAGGTACTTAATGAGTATTTGTTGAACTGATTACTAAACAGGCGAGCATTAGCTAAGTGCTACATAATGTGGAATGTGGCATTTTTCTTCCCAGTGTCTTCTTTCATTTATTTTCAAATAATCTGAATAATTTGTAGGCAGGAGCACGAGAGCTTAGCTTTTAATCTCATCAACAAAGAACCCTCCAAAGAGGAGACATTCCTTTGGCCTTGGTTGTTGGCATTTCAGATGTAATTACATTTTTCACCCTAAAATTTCCCAATGAGATTAAGAGTTACACACAAAGTCTCCTTAACTCTCTGCTCAGAAGTTTGCACAAGGAGCTCTGCCCACTTTTCATGTGATTTCTGAAAGATGCCAGCTGCTGGCAACCATGAAACGTGAAACACAAAGGGCCCATAATCTCCTGGAACATCCCCTGCTTGCACAATTCTTTGCAAGCCTCTCTAAGAATACACCAGTCTGCAAGTGTGTACATGCTTTTCTGCAGGCAAAGAAGATGCAGCATTGCCTTTCTCGACAAGCTGTTTCCAATATTTCATTTATCTATTCTGGATCAGCAAAGATAAGAGAGTACAAATATCTAGGAAAAAAAGCAGTTATCACATTTTCTTTGTAACTTTACTTTCTTTATGGCCTCTGTCAGAGTTTTTCTTGACTTCACATCATGGTGCTATTTCTTGTAACAACTGAAAACTTTTAAGCTTCTCTCTGTACCTCATTCTAATTAGCTCTTCACTGTGCAACTTTATTGGAATTGCACACTAAAGGGGTCTGAGATTGCAGACATATACTTTTGGCTGCCTAGACCATTTATTCACCCCCAGAAAGATTGTGTCTGGTTCATTCCAGGCAGAGAGGGTTGTTAGTCCAAAATATTAAAACCGCCCAGGGAGACTGGTTCCACCTCTTTCTTCGGTGATGAGTGTCCATAGAGATCACTAGTGGTCAGTCTAGTGCCCAGTGAGACATCCATTAATGAAATGCTGAGAGCTTTATAGCCATAGTAATCCTTGATAAATAACTACAGATATAGTGATGCTGTATGATGGTATGGGGTGATCAGCCCAAGGGGGCGGGAGTGGGATAGGAAACAAAGACAACAAGGACTCTCATCTGGTGAAAGCTTTCTATAGACCAGCACTATACAGGCATTTATGACATTACCTCATTGGACTTTTGCAGAGACTGTACAAGGAAGGGAAACACTTCCCCCACTTTCCGATGAGGACATGGAGGCTCAGAGAGATTAAATAATATATTCAAGGTCCCAAGCTATTAAGAAGTAGGCCTAGGATGCAGCTCTCCCACCTAATCCCACTGGTGGAGTGTAACTCCTATATACATGATGGGCATTTTATTCATGAAAAAGGAGAGAAAAATGAGGAAAATGAGGTGTGAGGAGAAAGAAGGGGAGACATGGTTGGTGGAGGAAACCCCAAGGTGGAAGGAGGAGGAAGAGGCTCTCTTAGTGACTATCATGATGATTCTCAGAGAGACAGGTCACTATTTCCTTTCCAATGAGAGCAGGCTGGGAGGGGAGCTTGAAGTCTGCAGCAGAGAGCTGACAAGGTCCCCGTGGGGAAGTGATGTGAGTCATATCAGACAATCTAGAGTCCTGGAGAGCGTCTTTGAAATCAGAGACACCGGGTTCAAAATTCAGATCTGCCATTGCTGAGAAGAGTGACTTTGGACAGGGAAATCACCTTCTTGTGCCTATGTTTTCTCATCTGGAAAACAGGATAATAGCAGTACCTGCTACACAAGGAGAGGCGAGGACTAACAGGGACAAGCAGCAAGTGAAGTACTTAGGACGTGAATGGTGAACAATGGCCCCTGGGTCAAGTCTCACTCACCACTGGCTTCTGCATGACTTGCAAGCTAAGCCGGTATCTTCAAACACCGAATAAAGTCAGAAGAAGAATATTGGTGACATGAGAAAACATGGAACTCAAATGCCATTGCCCACAAATGAAGTTTACACTGAAATAAAGCAAGATGATTAATTTCCCTGCTCTTGCACTGCAGCCTGTGGCTCTGGCTGTTTTTCTAGACCATTTATTCAGGACCGGTACAGTGGCCAGTGCTCTGCAAGCTTGAATATCACCTATCAGAGTAGGCAAACATTTTCAAAGGTGAAATGCATAAAATGCATTACAGATCAGCACTAACAGATGAACACTTGCAATAGATTTTGATGATGGATATTAACTTTGAACCCAACAAAGTGAAATGTTATTTTCCCCCAAAAGAATTCTATTCTTCTCAATAGTCGACACATAATACCCCAAATTGCACTCATTATACATTTGATTTCATCTATAATTTGTGGAAATTTGTTTTCATTCTTGCTATATAAATACTCATAAAATAATCTTGATTTTGCCTTTTGGCACACAAAACCTAAAATATTCACTATCTGGTTTTTACAGGAAAAAAAATTGCTCAGCTTTGACTCAGGGTGGTGACCTGCATGTGGTGGTGAACGGCACAGGAGAGGAAATACTAGCTCTCATCTTTACTGACATCAGAATCCCTGCACCATTTCCATCATGAAGGCCACTTGGCTAAAGGCCCCACATTCCTCTTTTATGGCTTACTGGATGCTGGATATAAATGTCCATCAAGTTCCAGGTAAAATAGTGGGAAAACATAGCTGACCTATAAAGAAAGGAAATAAAAGCTTGGTCCTGGTTACCTGCCTTCTCTTTTCTAGGCCATTCTTCCTTTTCATAATAATGTTCTGTGGGCTCCTAGTTTAATTACCTCAAACAATGGTGGCAGCTCCCTCTGCTAGGGCAAGCATCCCACCTTGAAGACCAAAGAGAAAGCAGGCAGAGCAAAATTCTCCCCCCCAAATATTCCAGGCACGTGAATTCCAAATGCAGATCCAAGCAGAAAAGGACTCATGATCAGTAAGTTTAGCAAAGCCCAGCGCTTTTTCTCTGAAGGAGACAACTGGCCAAGGAGACACTGGCCTATCAAAGGCTCTGAGAAGACCTGCAATGAAGAAACTCATTTAATTCTGCTTAAACTAGCTTTGCTTGAACTTCTTTGAATACAACATGTTTTTACTATAATTTTTAAAAAATGGTGTATCTTAATAGTCAAAACCATTAGTGCTTTGAGGAACAGTACTAGGGAATTACTATAACAGAGCAAGGCACACGAGTGAAAGTCAACTTTCTTTGTAAGATGGATATGGCACTGCCTGCCTGTCACACTTAGAACTGGGGACAGAACTGGGGACAGATACACTTAAAACTGGGGAGAAGAGGCATTGTTAGCTCTTAGAGCTTGGAAGACAGGACCAGTGCTGAGTGTATGCGAGGCACAGGGCTGAAGATTTTCCCTCAGTTCTCCCCCAGTGATGGTTGAGAAAGTACTGACCTCAAAAGGGAAGATGGAAAGAGCCCATCTTTCCTTGTTCCTGGCCTCTGCTCAAGGTGAGAGGCAGTCAAGAGAGACAACCAGTCTCATAAAGCTCCCTGAAGGTCCCTATGGGCGGGAGACCCCAGGTTCCAACCAGGTACTCTCACTCACCCACCAAGTGTGGCAACAGCTTAACAAGCTGGCCTCTGCAAACATGTTAGTGCATTCATAATTTTCAAAAATAATAACATGAGGAAAATTCATCTGGCGCGTCTCAGCTTGCACCCTCATACACAGTCACCATCTTATCTGACATATCAGATTTCGCCAAGTCCCAAACCTGTTGTGTAAGGAGGGACAAAGATTGCTCTTTGGCTCCAGAACACTTCCTCATTCTCCTTTTCTCATTTCCACATTCCTTGAAAGGGAAGGACAATTCTTTTCTGCAGCCAATTGTGCTGAGCGGCCTGGAGGCTGTATGGTGTTTCGGATCAGATTGGCCACAGAGATGCTGTTAGGTGGGCAAGCCTTCCTCTCTCAGAAGAAAACAGGCTGTGCTTTCATTTCCTAGCCTGTCACCTGCTTCACTCAAAGGGGAAGACAAAGGATTTCCTCTAACATGATTTTATCACACTTCTCAGCTCGTGCCCCGTCAGGGGGCACAAGTACAAAAAATAAACAAAAATCCCTAAACAAACAATGATGACAGTAAAACACCCTACTTGTGTAGAACCCAGTCACAAACCAATACCACAGGGCAATGGAGAGATTCACTTTTTAATAATGGAGGTTGGTTTGTTTGTTTGTTTTTTTTTTCAGTAGAAGGATTTGTACAGAAACTCCTCTCAAATCATGCAGTTACATCAGAGATCAAGGTGCGCTGAGAGAAGAATGGATACTGGGGGATCAGCAGGGCTGCTAATTCCACCACAAGCTGACTCAGGGAGCCACAGGCATCCTGGCATCCCCGCTCCCTTCAACTGACACCTGAGTGCAGAACAATGAGGTCTCCTGCTGCTGCCAAGAACAAGCCCAGGGCGGTGCTCTCACCCCTCCCCCCCAGAAGGCTGTCCTGTGCCCCACCTGTCCAGGCTGTCCTGACTCCCCAGTGCAGTTGGTGCATCTGCATGAAAGGACAATCATGAGCCACGGAGCAAATAACAAACACAGCCTGCTCGACTGGGAAGGCTGACAGCCCCACTGCAGAGTGGCGGAACCAGTATTCAAACTGGGTCTGCATGACTCCAGCCTGGGTGCCTATTCAGAACCAAAGCCTGCACAAAGTCATTTACAGCCTCATCACGGATATCATTACCTGAGCATTGGAATAATGCGCTTCAAGCACGGCACCTTCTCTGAATGAGGGTTTTAAGAAATATTACTCTCTTGATTCTTCATTAAGCTTTCTAAGTCTCCTACAATGAACATTAATAGAATAAATGGGGGAAATGAAGTGGTGGCTGTAAGAAGCTTAGGTTTCCCAGTGAAAATGATCTCTGTGATATTTATTTCAGAGAATATTTACTTCATCCCCTGTTTCCCTCTGACAGACAAAGGTACAATGTATACAGAGGGGTTTTTAGCCCCACATGGGCATTTGTCTTTTTATTCTGGGTCTCACAGGTTTCACTGAGAAATAAGCTTCTCTCAAAGAGATTATAACAAACTTTCTTTCACATCCTCCCAGGAGTTCTGTTTCCACTGCTCAACATTCACACTGTGACAGAGGCTCTGAGGACACACTAGGGGATGGGCATTCTCAGCCCTCCACACCCTATGACCACCAACATGGACATAAAAGTTTGGCCCCACTCATCAGGGGAGATAGCGACTGAGAATGAGGCAGTCTGGTCCTCAGGCTGTGATAAGCTCCTCAAAGGTAAAGAAACTGCAGGGCTCCTTTGCAGAATCAGCATCTCAATGATTTGTGCCCATGGAAACAGCCTGTGCAATGGAAGGCGCAGGTGGCCCAGTGTTTTATTTTATTTTATTTTTATTTATTAATTTTTTTCTTTTTGAGAATAGGTCTTACTATTTTTGCCCGTGGAACTGCAGGCTCACGTTACCCGGGCAAAAACAACTCAAGCAACCCCCAGCCTCAGCTGCCCAGGTAGCTAGGATTACAGGCACATGCCACCACGCCCAGCTATTTTTTGGGGACTAGGTCTCGCTGTGTTGCCCCAGGCAGGACTCGAACCATGATCCCCAATCCCAGCTGCAACTCCATATGCTGTCATTTACAGGCATGCACCACGGTGCCCGCTGACCCAGTATTTCTAAGTGTGGGATCTGCACAGGAAAAAAAGCAGTAGCAGAGATACCCTCATGGTAGGAAAGAAGTTCTCCGCTGCAATATGCTGTTATTTATAGCATCTACATTCTGTTTTATGGAAAACAAAGTTAGAGGGAATGGACATTTCCATCCCAAAGTCTCTGATGGGCACATGCACGAGGAAGGTACCTGTGGTCACTCATGCCAAATGGGAACTGTAGCCTCACAAGACCATCTGGTAGTCAGGCAGAGCAAGTCCTTCAGGCTTCCTGGTTACTCTGAAGGCATATGTGGGGGAGCTCTCTGAAGGATGGGAAGATCCTTCTAGGCATGGTTAAGAGACTCCAGTCAATTGATATCTCAATGACAGAACATAGGACTGTAGACGGTTTGGTTAATACACCAATGGTGGCCATAATTATAAGCTCTTGTTTTGGATGATATTGCTGGATTTTCTATTGTTGGATCTGTGGAGGTAGCTGGAAAGAGATGGGGCTAGAGTTTCTTCTCTAGAGCACCAAGAAAATTCTGGCCCAGCTTGTTATAATTGCCAAAGCTCCCAAAACAGGCCTTTGAGACATTGTGTTCTCCGGGCCTGTCAGTCTAGGAATGAGACCTTTGAGCCCTCTCAAGCTCACATTTACCCAAGAGGAATATCTGATACTCTCCCTACACGTTTTTCTGGTCATTGGCTTGATCGCTGACTCTTATCATTGGAAGTTTTGGACAATAACAAGTACCCTGAACTCAGAGTTGCTTTCCTTAAAACCCTCTACATCTTCCCAATAACTTGTGTGATCCTTTAGATAAATGTAGACAGCGTGATATGACATCCCAATGTGAAACACAATCTTTGTATAGGAGGGTCACAGATGGTGATGACTGGCTCTCTGACACCTGCTGGCACCCACACAGAGCTAGCAGCTGGTGGTGCCTTCTGCTCTCACCCATCGTGGCTCTCAGACTAGAATGGCTAATGTCCACTCCACTTACTATTTTTCTTTTAGTATTCAGTTTTCCACACCCCTCCCACCCATTGATATCAGTCTTTCAGATTAATTTCCACCAGATGTGAGTGTCTGAAGTTCTCCAAGATTTGTTACTTTCCTTCCATGTCCCTAACCTTCTCTGGGCCATTTGTGTGATTTCTCTGACCTTGCTAGTGTTTCCAACACCTCTCAAATTAGTGTCATCTGCGAATTTCCTTCACATGCTCTTTCTTCCCCTTTACAGATCATTAATAAAGAGGTTAAATGAGACCAGACCAGCACTGCTCTAGAACAAATGACAGAGAGGTGGAAGCTGGGCGCTCCCTGAGCGCAGCCCTGGACAGGAAGGGTGTGATGCAATGCAGCGGCACTCCGCTAGGTGCCTCCCGCCCCTGCCCAGGGTCATTTATCACCACGGCGTGTTTATGATTTCTCAGCCAGATTTCATGTCCTGAGAGTGTGGTCCCATCCAAGCCAACATTTACTGTTTTGCCAGGTAACCCTTGTAAGCTCTGGAAATATCCATAAGAACTTAACTTGCCACACCTGATTCCGCTTAAAATATTCCACTCTAACCCCCAACTCCATCAGACTTGAGAGTAGGAAGAGGTGAACTGAGACATTTTACTTTTTTTTTTTCTCTTACAATTCATCAGCTCACAGTTGTTTGTTAAACATTTCTTGGCTTTTCATATTACTCAGTAGATTTGTCTTTGAGTGGAAGGAAACCCTCCCTCTTCTAGAATTATGGACTAATTCAGTTTCTGGCAATCAAACCTTCCTTTGCTCTGCCCAGGTGTCATTAAAATCAAAGGTAACTGAAGAAGGTGTGTTTTTAGGGTAGACATGCTTTAAGACCTGCTAGAAAATGTGTAGCTGCCTTGTGTAGCTATGCTCATAGGAACCAATTTCTCCTTGTGATTTGTCTTTCTCTCACCCCCGAATTCATCAATCCCACAGCATTAACCATCTTCTTTGGTTGGCAGAAGAGTCCATACTCCTGAGCCCAGCAGTCACCACAGCCTGGGAGGGGCACGGCTTTCTGCGAATGAGGAAATGGATGGGGCAGGGGAGAATGCTTACATGGGTCACCCCGTCAAGTAGTACCTGAACCAGGACCCGAACCGAAACTGACCTGAACCCAGAGCCACACCCTCAGTCATACCACTTTACTGTCACCCAGTCTTCCATAGGTAATCGTTTTTCACCTCTCCTGATCCTCTCTCTCCTTGTGGGATGTGCACATATCCACATCAAAATCTGTTAAGTATGTCAAGGGATCTGTAACTCCTTAGGGGTTCATGGATACCCAATCAAGAATCTATGTGCCAAGTTAAGTTCCTCCAGGTTGAACAGATCTTTGCTCAATGTTTCGATCCTAGGACTAAAATAAAGAAATGTTTTTTGCATGACTTACTGATTGTAAGAACAATGGATTGGACATTCAAGCTGCAGTCCTGAACAATAGTCAAATAAAACTGAATCCAGCCTGAATAAATACAAATATGCAGATCTCTTCCAAAAGATCAGTTCTACAACTGGGAGTAAGCAAAACTTTTATCATGGTAGTGCTTAAATAGCTCAGAGTTCCTTTTTGTTACTTCTCATTATTATAAGACCTGAAAACAGATGACTAAGTATTTCTGTTCCGGAAAATAATAAACTCAGAATTTCAAGGTGTGAACCAATTATCATGAGCAGCTTAAATCTCATGAGGTACTCCTTAACTGACAAAAGTCTTGATGCCTAGGACCTCAGGGGATAAGCAGTACATGGGGCTTCATCTTTGCCAGATGTTTTTCAGCCTTCCACAACTTTAGAAGACCACTGGCTTCACACATCAGTCTATTCCACAACTATTGATTTTCCTTTACAAGTTTTGATATTCAAGGCCTCCTCTTTGAGAGTCAGTGTACTCACACACTTTAGAAGGTGGATGCTAGCTATGCTTTAAGTTGAAGAATCTGCATGTCACTGCAATGACAGGTCACCTGCTGAGATGAAAAAAAAAAAATGAAAATGAGGCCAGTCAGCCGCCTAGCTTTTATATTTTGACTAGGTGTATATCTGGGAAAACCGAATTCTGGGTTCCTGCTAAGTGTCCTAACCACCCACAGTGGCCTACCCCAGATTTTACAACCAAGGAAGAAGCCTGGAGTAATTTTCAATTTATTCATTTCTTTTATCCCCTCAGTCAAGTCCTACTGACTTCAGTTCCAAGGCTCCTCCCCAATGTATCCTCCTGTCTACATCTCTACTGGTGCTTCCCTGAATCAGCACCATTAATTCTCTTAGAAATGACCACATAGTACCTATTTTTACTTTTTCTGCCATGACACTTCATACTCTACATTGTTTGATGATGTAAATGAAGTCATGTCACATCTCTGCTTAATATTTAATACCCTTTTCATCATTTCATATTTCTAAGCTAAAACCCACACTTGACCTTCATTTAAAAGGTTTTACCTATCAGATCTCTTCCCCCTTCCTCATCTTTATCTCACTGTTTATTCTCTATACAGAGTTCTGGTCTTCATACTCCTTGAGCCTGTATAGTCCCTTCAGCCCACTAAACTCTTTTCTATCCTATATGCCTTCTTGAAACCAATTCCAAACATACATCTTCACATAGATATTTTCCAACTTTCCACCCAACTCCCCTTTCAAGGTTTGGTGTCAAACTCATTTCTTTAGAGTGATGCTCACTGGATATCCTTTATGAAGTAGATTAACAGGTAGATTCCTCTTGTTAAATTTGATACCTTCCTGGTTTCCATCAAAGCAATGATCAAAATATATAAGGTTTCTATGCATATGTTTAATTCTTTATGGTCTATTTCCCTTAACTAGATTATAAGATTCACAGGGTAGAAACCATGTCTTTCTTATTCATGATTATTTTTCTCAGCAGTCAACCAAGGATTTAACTATTTGATGAAAAGAATGAATAAGTGAAAAGTGACTGAATGAATAGATAAGGAGATGTTAATGAGCAAATGAAAATTCTTAGTAGACAATGGCACAAGGAAAAGATAAAGAAAATTCCCAGTCACAGAAAACATGGTTTGACTAAAAATACAGTTGGTATCCTTGTATAGAAAAAGTAAAATAAAACTTCCACTTAGGAGAAAAATCAGAACATGGGTTAAGGACTTTCCATGCTTTCTTTACCAACCACTGACTTTCTCTTGCTCTAGAATAAACACATGTCTAGTATCTAGAGTCTGACTAGCAAGATAAATTCATGAAAGTCTAAATTTCCCAGGCACAATAAGACATCTCCTTTTGCTTTCTTCTTGAACAGAGGCATGCCAGTGATTTCCACTGTCTTCTGCGCACAGCTTCCATATGTAAAACCCCCTCCTGTCTGAGGGACCTGTGATTCATACTTGCACTCACTGTAACACCATCCAGTGTGGGTGGCATGCAGCTACAATTTTTCATTTTGAACAGGATGCATCTATAACATCACAGCCCCACACCAAAAGTTGTTAATGCTCACATCTGTAGTTTTATGAATCAGACCCTAAATATTTACATGTGTTTTCAATCTAAAAAGACTTATGCCTTTCTAGTGGTTCAAGAAATAAAAATGATCTTGTGTTCTATGCCTGCTCAATTATCGGAGTTCACAATAAAGACTCAAACACCCATTTGTCAAGACAGATGTGGCATCAGATATCAGAAGATGCCTTGATGTTGGTCCCTCTCTGTCCCACTTCACTGACCATCCATAAAGCAAAGTGCTTACTAGGGGTCCTAGGAAAGCACTCCCATTCAATGGAAATAAAGAGTTACTTGCTGATATGAATCACTGCCACATGAAATAGATTTTCCCAAAAGGAAGAAATGGAGAATTAAGTTGCTTTTCCTGTATTTTTGTAAAACAGTGAAAGTGGCTGCTTTTCCTGTATTTTGTAAAACAAATTAGGAAATATAATGAGGGATCCAGGAGGACATTTTCTCAATCAGAAGTAGGGTGGACAGTGGTTGAATATGCATGGCAGTTATGACCCAAGAGGGTACCAACTACCGGAAACTGTGATGCCATATAGTTTCTGTGTGAAAATCAGAACAAAAGGGCAGATCACAGGCAAAGTTTAGGCCTATAAAAATAGGAGTAGAATGATTCACTTGAAAGGGAATTAGAGAGAAACTGGAGGCAGAATATAGGAATACATGGTAGATATAAATAGCACTGGATACAGAAATGTTGGGGAACCCATACAAAATGATATTGTGGGGTCCCTTGTTTAAAATTTATTAAGAATTTCAAGATGGTGACAGCAGAGTAGTAATCCAAGAATGCAGCCCTTCGAAGGCCAGGGTTCTCCCTTCTAAGGCCAGGGTTCTCTGGACCAGTCAGGTCACACATCAATAACACCAGGTAAGGTGAAGTTTACAGGGAGACAGTAACTGTAGGGGCTGTCAAAGCTCTTAAGTAAAGCAAACTTTCCCCAGTCTGCTTTGCTCTCAGAAACCACCACCCTTGAAAGATCACAGTGAGACAAATAAATCATGTCTGGGCTAATAACTAGAAGTGGTAACAAAGGGAGGAGCTGTCAGGGTTGTTAAGTTAATTCCAATTTGCAGCAACTTTTCCCAAATTATGATTCATTTCGGCATCAAAACAGCAGACTTAAGTTAGGCCCTTCTGATGCTATTATGAGCATATTACTAATGCCTAGTAAAATACTTCTTGTAATGTTTCTTTTATAAGCACCATAAATCAACATATTCAAACAGTTAATTTTTAATGTGCCACTATTATCCACCCTTAGTTATAAATTGAATGTCTCCTCAGGTTCCACAGATCGTAATATGACTCAAAACAGGCAATGCTGTTCAAAAATAGAAGGTTGCCCTAATATTTCATTATTTAAATCCTTAAGATATGGTTTTTAAGAGCCTGAGGATATTTGAGCAAACTTGTTTAAAGGAATCATAAAGAAAGATAAGCAGTTTTCCTCTAACGTCTATAAAATGTATTGCAACATATTAAAGTAGGATTACATATAGACTAATTTTCAGAAGACATTTGATTTCTAGGGCTATACAGGGCTTGAGGAAATTGATGAAGGAAGAAAGGAACTTGGCACCAATTCCACCTTGAGGATGGCAAAACATGTTCCTGTCTGTGGGATGACTTGGTGCAGGTCACGCATCTTTTATTGCAAAAGAGCAATAAAAACCTGCATTATTCGGGAGAGGACACAAATGCAGCCAGTGCCCCAACACTCATGATGATAAAGTAGGGACCCCCAAGGAGAATCTACATTTCTACAACAATACATTTCTGCAATACCCCCGACTCATAGAACATCTCTTGCCTATACATCTCATGCATGTTATATGGGTAGGGTTCACATTTGCTTTGTTAACATTATGAAACCTTTGCTTCTTTCCTAAAGTTATTTTAGCTCAATCTATACTTTCATTTGCTTTTCTGTGCAAATTTACTATTTCTCTTCAACTTTTTCCTAGATAATCAGAGAGTTTCTCAGAAAAAAACTTTCGTCGGAGTTTCTCTTATTCCCTTACATTCTCTTATTTCTCTTATCTCCTTATACCAACAAATCACCCTTTAAAACCACTTTGCTTTTGAAGATGATTCTAGTGCTGTTTTCCCTTTATCCAGAAACAGGAGAAGAGACTAGATAGTCTGTGACGGGGAAGCAGATTCCACCAAACAGACCCGGAAGCGTCACTTCTCTGCTGCATGGAAGATACTACATCTGAAAATTAATTTCCTGGGGCTCCTCCACAGAGCCAGAGAAGCCTCTGGAAGGCCTTTATCAGAATCAACCAAGTAGAGAAACAAAACCGAAACTGTCAGTCCTGGATGGGCATTTACCGCTATTATTTTAAAATGTACCAGAAACATCACTGTCATGGACTAGGAAGGTAAGACTTGAGAAGGGCACATCTCCTAACCCAAAGATCTACCCCTATAATTATTCACAGACCTGGTGATGCTCTAACACTGTGACATTTCATGTTTCAGGAACAGAAGTGCAAACTGAGTACTGTTTGTATATAAAAAAATCCAACATGACACCCAATCTACCACAGCCCATGTTCTGAGAAAAATGTGCGGTGCAATGTCATCAAAGTCAAGAGCTTATTGCCAAGTAACCAGAGGTATATTCAACTCCAAGAACTTTGTGCTTTGGAAATGTCCTAGAGAGGTACAATTCTCAACAGCAAAAAGTCACTAGAATTCAGTGTTCCATTTACAACCAGGTGCCAATGACATGCACTATTATTTAGTTACAATGGACATGGAACAGAAATAAAAGCTGGGTTCTTAATAGCTAAAAATCAGCCTTAAAAAGAGCAAAACCCTCTGAAAAATGCAAGATGTGATATTTATAATGTAACACTCCATAGAAGTACAATTGTAAAAGTGCAAATGCCTCTGAGACCTCTCAATATTAATATTTCAATTCTAATTCATTTAAAGAGTTACATTTACCCATTCACCATTACTATGCCTTGATCGCTGTGTTTTCTTCAGAGCTGCCATAGAAAAGATAGAACAATCCATTAAACGGACTTCTTAGAGATGAGAGGTTCAGCTCCATGAAGATATCTAATTTCATTTTCTTTGCCAAACATTTGACACAACCAGAAAGACGTGAGAGTCACACCACACTGGCATATTTGGTAAAAGCAAGCAGTTGGCTGGAAAACCACAGCCAGAGAATTGTGACAATTTCTGAGTCCACAATCATGCCTTAAAAAGTGTGTATAAACCCTAGCAAGGGCATTGTTTACATCTTAAATAACACAGAAACATCTGAATCGTGCTTCGCCCAGCCCCAACAAGGCAGACAGGAACGTGGTTGCAGTGGTGGCAGGGAAGGGGGGGGGGACTCTTGGGGATGGTCACGAGACAAAAGCAAACACGAGCACAGCCACAAACATCAGCGAACAAACTGAGCACGCACACAACACTAGAATTGAAGTTTTAAAAGAAAATGATATAAAAGATGGTTTCTCACCCCTCAAAACAAAACTGGAACTTTGGTTTACAGGCCCGGCTATGCCCATATGCCCTCCTCGTCATCCTGTGGCCGGCGCAGGGTAGGGAGGTGCACGGAGAGAGGGGAGCACGGGAATGAAAGAAGAGAAGGTTAGTTACACCATGATGCACTGGAAAGGCACACTGATCTTCACTATGTTTTTTAATCTTACAGAACAAGGGAAAAAAATCCATAGTAACTTAAGTTCCACATCATCAGCTTGTCAAATACATTACTGAGTTTTGTATCTATGGCAACCCCCACATAAAAACATTCCATCCACCCAGCTCTGACTTTGTGTCAAGATTGGATTAGAAGATTAAAATTAGTCTACATTAGCAGATGATTATTTTTTTGGAAAGTATGCATTCTAAATTGCATATGTCTAAGGAGCAGATTAGACCTTTTAAGCAAGCAGAGAAGTAATTACAGTAATCAAATACCCTTAATTTCTCTTAAGCTTAAAGTATCAATAAAGGCTGGAGAAAAATAAAACAACAACAGCAACAAACAACCAAACAACCTCCATCCTCTTGGGTGGAATGAACTTTTGTAGCATGCGATCATTCACACCGGTTATTTCCTAAAGGCTCAACAGACCATGCTCTTCTTGGTTAGTCAGGTTCTACTTTGCTTCCCGGATAAGAGGATTCACATACCAGGGGATGATTATGCATTTCAATTAAATACATTTCAAAGAAAACTTAGAAAGGAAAGTAAACTTTCAATTCAACAGAATGTTTGTAGAAAGGAAGCTTTGTTTAACTTAAAATTGTGTTCAAATGCAGATAAGCTGAAATTTATTTGGTCTAAATTCTTGTTGTTGAAACTTTTCCAGAATGGTCCTGGCCACCTCCCTCTCTGGTGAAGAGGCCCATAGACATGGAATTTAAATCTTTGAAAACAGACACATACCCACCAGCATATAACCCTATTTTGAACCAGGATATCAGCATTTACTGCAAGCATGGAAATAGAGCTTAGAAGACAGTAATTCTTATCATGGTCATACATATAATTTCAAGCTGTGTTCTTCAATAAATCCCTAATAAAACCAGGTTTTGGTGCAATTTTCTTCCTTTTTTTTTGTAAACTAGGAACAGGAAAACTATAACTTTGAATATTTTCTCACTATTTGGATCTTTCTTGCATAAGTTTTAGTACTAGGTTAAATGATATGAAAATGGCAATATTTGATCATTGTCAATCCAGAAAAATAGCAAGTTCATACAGTTCAACTCAATCTTGTCAGTAGGTCAAACTAGTTTTTATCTACTTAAGGATTTAAATGTGTGGCCTTTGAATGAGTTTTCACATAATTTATTTCTTTTGTATTTCTGAATATTTCTACTTTATGTATTGAAAAATATTATTCTGAGAAGCATTCCAAAACATACACTAGTCTGCCAAAGAGTCAAAATTTGATTGATTGAAGTCAGTCAGGTGCCTTGCAGTCTGAATGGGACAACTTATAACATTGCACTATTATTACATAGAAATAATCTCGTGAAAAATAAGGTACAACTGATCACATGATGGATCTGCTCATGCCAAATTTGCCTATGTGTGGTTTTTTGTTTGTTAGTTTGTTTTTTGAGACTAGGTCTGGCTATTTTTGCCCGTGGAACCACAGGCTCACGTTGCCTGGGGTACCACAGACTCAAGCAATCCCCAGCCTCAGCTTCCCAGGTAGTTGGGATTACAGGCTCGTGCCACCACGCCCAGCACCCAGTTATATATTTTTTTGGAACTAGGTCTCGCCACGTGCCCCCGGCGGAACTTGAACTGCGATCCCTGGCCCTGGCAGTGGCTTCCTAGGCTGTCACTTACAGGCATGCCCAGCCTACCTGTGTTAATTTATCATACTAGCGTCGTAATTTCTCCTGACAACAATGGTCTCTTTTCCCTACATAACTTGAGAAGTATCTTTCTATTCATTAAACTTCCTCTCAGATCCTGGAAAAAAAACATAATTGGTGTACCTTCTTATGCTAATGAAGAAATAAAGTCTACCACATGAGACCCTCAGGCACCCACAAATGGGGTCAAGGGGTCTAAGCAGCCCCTTGAAGTTCAAGGCTGAACTTTGTGGGTATGTGTGTAAATATATTTCCCTGGATGGAGGCCCCAGCTTTCATTATAAAGTTCTTGACCCCCAAAGTCACTGCTGTAAGTAAACTCCAGCACAGAGGGATGTGATGTTGCCAAAGTCACAAAGCTAAATAGGAGGCTCTCCCTAAAACTGAGCCCAAAGCCCTGGCTAACTGCTTCCTAAATAGCTATCAAATAAAGTTTTTATAAGGAGCAGTTTGTTTCATTTTGCATTTAAAACCAACAGTATGTATACACTGGTGTGTTGCAAATCCACTCAAAAGTGTTTTAAATCTTAAAAAAGGGCAAAGAAAGAAAAAAAGCCATGACCACCAAAATCTATCACTATTTTCTTGACATTGAACTGTGGTCTAATGCAAATCACTTTTAGCAAATTAAATATATTAAAAAACAGTAATTAATTATGATTGAAACAGACAGGAGTTGTAGCTTGAAAATATACACTGCCAATATCACTACTGTGCCTCGTCCACCATAGGAATAAAAAGGAGCTCCCAGATGTCGAGGATTATTAAAAACCAGATGTTGAGATCGACGTCTTGTATGCTGGTGAATAAAGTAAAGAAATATGACAGTCCAATATAAACTATGCTAACATTTAACATGGCAGAAATGTGGATAAATTCCTTTAGTGAACTTGGAATATTATGCATTTTTTTCAAGTTTTTAGTTTCTAAAGTTTAAAGTTTTTAAAAGAAAATCAAAAGGGAAGTGGTGGCCCTTCTAGTCTCTCTAATCTTCAAAGCTTAAACATGAATTGACCCTCATCACCAAGTGATCTGGGTCAGACTGAGTGTCCGCTTGGGGAATAAAAAACAAAAATGCAGGAGCTAATCAGAGGGAGCTCCCAGTATTTCCAAACGTTCGCAG
Source organism: Uropsilus gracilis (assembly GCA_004024945.1). Classification (NCBI taxonomy): domain Eukaryota; kingdom Metazoa; phylum Chordata; class Mammalia; order Eulipotyphla; family Talpidae; genus Uropsilus; species Uropsilus gracilis. Next base: position 118,846 of record PVHY01000151.1, on the reverse strand, counting down.
CTGTTGGATTCCAACTCTGCCTGCCTCTCCGCATGCAAATGGGAATGTGCTCGGCAACCTTACCACACAGAAATGTAAATTTGGGGACCAAAAAATAAGAAACAGATAAATATCACTTGATCCTTCACTTCATGCCAAATTATTTAGAAATACTTGGCACTTTCAAACACATCTATCAGGCTGGAGAGCTTGTTTCCTCTCCATGTTTTTCTGTTTCCAGATCTACTTCGCAGTGGCTGTCCTGGACGCTGCCTGGTGTTTTCTCCCTGCTGTGTCCCGTGTAAATGATTGCTGTGCCAGGAGCTGTCAGAATATCTGGATGGAAAATAAGCCTCCAGCCCATCAGTCATCTGTGAGCTTTAGCCCACCACATCTGCGATGGGAACACCCAAGGTGGGCTGAAGCACTGAGCTCCAGCTAGGTGATCACAAAACAAGTTTGCGAAGAGAGGGGAGACTGGAGAACAAATAACTACATATCTAAAGCTCCAGGAGGGATACCACAGTTCCTGACACTGGGTCTTAATGAGACTCTCTAACTGATGAGATAAAATGAAATTTCTCTCTGGACAGGTCCCTCACAGGATAATGTTGATGGGCAAAGAGATGGATTCATCGCTGAAAAGACAGGATCTTTGCTGTGGTGGGGGGGCATTCATTAGCCCCAGGAAAGAAACTCTGGGAAGGAACCTAAAATCTGACATGATAAATGGCCGGGATAAAGCTTTATTCGGTCTCATTTTGAAGTAGGCGCAGCCAACAGGCAAGCCTCAGCCCATCACTGAGTAGTCTTTAAAAACACCTGCAACTCTTTGAGTTAATAACTGCCTTTCCGTTTGAAATTGGAGGAGTTGGTTCCTAATGGGGACCTTGCCGACACACCTGTCCTAGCTGGAACAGAGTGAAATTATGGAAGCATCACCTTCAAATCAGCTGACTGTCGCTTTGAGAACCCAGCTGCCTGATGCATCCAGGAAGTTGAACCTGTTCTCCCTGCATGAGGATGTCAACCTGCTACTAACAGGTCTGGTGTGAACAGTCACCAGAATGTCTCTCATCACCAATTCAGTTCAGGGCTTCTTTGATACTTTCTGAGACCCTTCAGCCCCAGAATGCTTCAATCTAGGGCTGCACAAGTCAAGAAATCAGGAGCACATCAGTGGGGGGGTGGGGGTGGGGGCTGTGCTCAAGCAGCACCCTGGCATGCCAGCCTCCCTTGGAACTGGGCATAAGAGGTGTGTGCAAGGAAAACAGGTGTGAACCAGGAAAACAGGTGCCCAAGTCTCAGCAGGCCACTAGTAGGCTCTCATTCAGGGTCAGGTGCAAAGCACCTTTCCTCCGAAGTCCTCCCATTCACGCCCCTCACCAACCCTGCCTCCTAGAATGCTTGACTCATGCGCAGATATCTCTTTTCAGACGACAAGGTCAGAAATGGCTATAAACTCTTATGTGCGTTGTATTGGGTGCCGCTTATGGGCCTGTCTTCAGGTCAGTCCCCCCAACCCCAAAGAAGGAAAGGCCTATCCAGGTTCAGATGTCAACTTCATGCTCCATTTAAACGTTAATGCTAGCTATTTTCTGACCTGGGTTAAAAGTGAGCCAGCAGGTATTAGCTCCTGCTTCAGAAAGAGTGATAGCTTTCTGTGTTTCTTCACTGAGCCTCCCCACACCCCAAACCACAGGTGTAGAAAGGAAAGCTCAGAGAGAAAGATCAGGTAGCTCGCCAAGGGATACCTGGCCAGAAGCCATGGAACCAGGGTCAAATTTCAGTCTGTCTGTCCACAGAGATACACCTTTCAGACATGTGAGCTATGGGGCCATAAAAAGAAGAGTTTGTTCTGACCCCACAGGAGGTTTGCTGGTTTGGCTTAGCATAGCTTTGATGAACTTTGGACTCTGCACTGCCCATTTCCAGGCTGCTGAATATCCTGGCTAGATATTCAGCAACTTCTGGCTCTTGGAAGAAAGAGAACCTCACGAGTAATAGCAGCTGCACCTTACATACCCCCAGCTAATTTCAGGGGACCTGAAAGAGAGGTAATACCTCCACTCCCTTCACACTGCCTTGCTCAGATGTGAGAACTCAACAAATACTTCTAAATAAGTAAGCACATATGGCTAGGTTCTTGCTCTTCCGAGGGACTCGACTCCTCTGAGAGGAACCCGGATTCCAGAGATGCTCAGGCTTGCCAAGATTGTGTTTACTTGTTTCTCCCTAGATGGGCTTCTTCCCCTTCTCATTGCACTAGCACATCCTTGGTTTACTCCTCTAACCCGGCTGGTGAAAGCTGAACGTCACTAAGGGGAGCTGTGGCAGGAGGGAGGTGTCCATATTTTAACAGGCACACTGGGGGGTTTCTCAGGGGAAAGGCGGAGACTGGATGCCTATGTGGCCTGGCTGGGTTCCTCTCTGTGAGTTCATCTTACCAGGAACCTGGAGGCCAGGCTGCCATCTGAGTTCTTTTGTCAAGTCGTTGAGAATAATATCAGGCCAGGGGGTTTTCTCCTTCCCTTCCAATACAGCGTCTTTAGGTGTTTTCTAAATTTAAGGAGTCATATTATGGGGCTAGTTGGGGAAACTAATTTTCTATTCCAGTAGGACAAAGCAGTTCTGATAAACCAGGCTTTGGTACATGGTACCGGCTCTCTCTGCTCAAAGACAAGATACCCAGCTAAAGATGGTATGGCTGAATGGCTCTACATTGGGCAAAAATAGTGTTTCAGAGCCCAAAGTCAACATCTGCTAAAAGATGAGCCATTTCCAGATAGCCATAAAAAGGGGATATGGGTGGAGGAAAGCTTTCTTTCAGTCCCTCATCCATCAGTCTTAATGCCTGGCTTTGTTAAACACAGTGAAAAGTCACGTTTCTGACATGATCCTGGCTCTGTCATTTCCTGACTAATGGGCAGCCACATCTCCTAGGCTCTGATTCTTCATTTCCTCAGTTGCTTAAAAAAGAAATGAAATCATATCCTGACCTTGGTATTTCATGGGGATGCTGAGTTAAAGTGGAGACCAGAAATGAATTTTTTATACCTGATATTTACAAGTATCATAAATGTATAAAAAAAAGTAACTGGGCACACCATCCCTACTGGCACTGATAGCATGTTACCATTTTTTAAAAAGTATTTGTTATTGCACTAAGGCTAAATATATGCAAAGGATCTGATAGTGTATAAAACCATCCTTAAGTATTTTATGATCTCTTACTCTCCAAATCTAGAGTTTCTTCAGATCATGAACCTAGGGATGCTGAAATAGAATTTTAAAAATATTCTTAAGTAAGGTAGTTTTCAGAGTTTATGAGTGTGTGCAATGTACATTTAATGGATGTGTCCAATTCTCTTTTCGCCACAGTTCAGTTATCTTCAGGGGCTGGAGAGTGCCTGGAGTGTGTAAGTCAAACATGAACCTTACTACATGAGTTTCAGGAATAAAGAGAGGCAACAGTGTTTAGCAATATAAAATGGATTTCCCTGCTTCCAGACATTTCAAGGTCGGCCACCCCCTTTCAATGGAGGAGCTGAAGTGCTGCCTCTTAGACAAATGTGACTGGATTAAAGCAGCCAGTTGAAAAGGAATCAACCTCCAATGTTGCCAAGATGAGTTACATCTACAAGATGGGGAGTGCAGGCTGTGCCTGAAAACCTAGTCGTCTCAAAAGATACTGCAACAAATCTCTTAATGAAACCCTAATACTGTAATCAGGTTTAAAACTTAGAGGAATAAGTGAAAGGGGGAGGGAACTTTCCACAAAATAGAGTAAGACTCTAATACTAAAACCTCCAATCAGCTCAAAGCTTTAAGGAAATATCCTTTTCCAACAGGACAGTCGTGAGGTATAAAGCAGCTCTGTCTTTACCCAAAGGCAAGGACTTTTACCCAAAGGCAAGGACTCTAGCTGGCAGGGTCTGTTACACCATGCCCTCATGAGCTCACAGGTAAGGAATTAACATCCCATCCAGACTAAAGAGCAGATTAACCTGCTCATCTGCAAATCCTGTGTCCCAATGGCTGTGCGCCCCGCACCCCAACTTGTGATGGCTGGATGAGCATGTAACTGCAGTGGGGGAAGGAGCAGTTAAATATCTCCCATGACAACAGTTCAGACATTTGTCCTTATTCCCTCCTTTACCTGTGGTCTCACCAAGAACCAAGGTAGGGCCATTCCAGAGTTTATGGTCTCAAAAAGAAGCAAACAAATCAAATGCTGCCTTTATTTCCTGATGATGAGAAATACCATGTACCTCTGGCTTGTGTTTTAGTAGCATTGGTATTTTTAGTGCATCTCAGAGTGATAAACCGACATTTAGGCTTTCTATTTCATATACTTTTATTTTATATGCTAGTTTTTAAAAAGTATCTTCCAATCTATGATTAAAACAAAGAAGTATCAGAAAAAGGCCAGTAATCAAACACACACACACACACACAAATTCACTCTGAATGGTGAGAGATGTAAACTTATTCTGGTAATCATTTCATAATATCTACATATATCATATATATATATCTAAAACTAGCATAATTTTATGTGTCAATTATATCTCAACTGAAACAGACAAAAAGATAAGGATTAATGGTTCACAGAATTTATCTCAAAGTGCATCCCAGCCTCTCTTTGCTTCTGGTTCTGAGAGGAACTAGGAGTGGAAACAGTTGAAATCTCTGACCCCTTTTTTCATCCAATAACTATTGGTTCAATGGAAGGTTTCATCCCCACATGAAGTCAAAGCCTGCATGAAGCTTCTTCCACAAAAGTGGGCAATGATATTAAAATCACAATCTGAGAAAGAAAATGAAAAACAACAATGCTATTGTCTCTTATTCGTGAAAGCTACTGACATACTAGCTTGGATGAGAAGGTTATATTAACTTTTCTTATCAGGTCAGTGTTTTGAGAAACTAAAACTTCCTAATTTTTCATTTCTGTGATCATACTTTAGTAAGCTCTTATATAGGAAGTTAATTTTTCTTCTACATAGGAAACATGAAAATGTATTTACACACATACATACATATGTATATATAATATACATTCAAACACGCACACAGGGGAAGTTAAGGGGAGAAATATCTAGTTAAACATGATCTTGAGAAATTCTTCCATATGTGGAAAAGTCTTTGGTTCTTCTGACATATAGTGATACATACATATATACACACAGGACACTATGTATACATTTATCCCACATTCATTTAACCTCAAAACATAAAATAAATTCTTTTTTTTCCCTCCCTAAGCAAATGCTAGGAATAACAACTCTAAATACAGAATCCATCTTCTGGGGGGCAATGAAGCAAGTTAAACCCCTCATCTGTTTGTTAGAATTCAAAGGGCTGCACTTTGGCTAATCTGTTAGTGAAAGTGCATGAAGAACAGGGCATCCATCACAAATCTCTGTGTAGCATTTCACAGAGTGGCTGAGGGTGATTGCAGGATCCAAGAGGTTTGAGTTGGCTTTCTGAAAAAGTAACCACCAAGGAAGGGGCTCCTGTGACTGCTTCAAGTGCCTAGGGGCAGTGAAACTCCACAGCAATGTTGACTAAACAGAAAATGCAGGTCCCTGGAAGGAGGAGGAGAAAAGGGGAGGGGAGCATCCCCAAGGAGATCTGGGGCCAAGAATCATCTGGGATTTGGAAATTATGTGGTTGCGTCTAGCCACCACCTTGAGGAGGACCTGTTTGTAGGGATGGTTGGAAACTCCCCTCCTCTGGGAATGCTGTGCAAGATACTGACTAATGCTCTGGGGAGTGGGTATCCAGGCCCCAGGTGTGTGCAGATAGCAAGGACAGAAGTGTGAGGTGTAGTGGGGGGACAACTCTGTTTTTGTTTTCTTAACTAATTCGACCTTATGACTCTATTGCCTATAGGGGAGGGGAGAGGAAAGGGGACATGTTTAAGATTAGGAATCTCAAAACCAAGGTAGTGAGTATTGCAGCCTTTTGGAAGCAGTATGTAAGTGCCGTCAGTATTGGCAGTGGTAGAGGCACTGGAATAACTTCATTGCATCTTAAAATACAATCTGAGAGTTCTTCATTTACTTGATATCTTATGGGAAAATGGTACATGCCCTATGGAGAATTCTAGGGGAATTTCCAGCAGAAAATGGAAGTGGATATTCAGGGCCCTGCATGTGCTCAGTGACAAAGACTCACATCTCAGTTGAGAGCTAACACAATCTGGGACCACACAGCAACCAGGAGCAGCAGGGAAGGGAGGCAAAGATTACTATTTACATTTGCAGACAGATCCTGGAAACTGCTAAGTGGTATAGGTAATATTTTGAACTAGAGCAATTAATTTTCTAGGATTTGATTAACAGAGCAGCCATCCTAAAGGTAAGGAGGCAAATGGAAAACCCAGTTTCTTTCACATGAAGCTCATGATCTAAAAGTACTCCAGGGCCCTGGCCAATCTGATGGCCAGGTGGCAACTCCGGAGGCCTGGCTTGACTTAGGCTGGCAAGTGAATGAATAAGGGAACATGGGCTATGGCAACGCCCTTTCAAGTGCCCTCTGTATACTCAAACTATGCCCCTTCCTCTCTGTGGCATGGTCTCTATAGTTTGAGCATCTTACTCTGATGATTCCACAGGAGTGGGGGAGCTGCGAGAGACTATTTGCATTGCATAGTAAAAGAAGAGATTGAGAAGGGCAAAGGGGGAACAAGTGAAATGAATAAAGTCACAAAACCAAAGAACAGAAATACAGATGACGAAAGCTTGGGCAAATGAAAAGAGAACAGATAAGATGATATTTCAATTAAACTGTGAAAAATAAATCAAAATGGTGTATTTCTTACTATTTAATGGAATAGGGAGAAGCAATCTGCACACTAGAGAATGTTAATACTAGAGCCATGCAACCATGTCTAGCACATTTATTAAGTATAGTAGTACAAGCATATCTGTAATGACCTCTAAAGAAGTTTTTCACCAATGCGGGCCCTTGTCTCTGCCAGCTGATTTTCAGGTGTATGGCCTGGATATTGAACAACTGCTATGTGCCTCAGTTTTTCCATCTTTACCTAAGCTTCAGCTTCAGCTGGTCTTCCTATTTTCCAAAGGTACTATGGGAACAATTCATTCAACAGACATTCACCAAGTGCCTACTTTGGATTGGATAGGGGTGAATGTGCCTTGCCTTGTAACAGAGAGTCAGATGATAACATAAAATTTTACCAAATTTTCTGTAATCATTTCAGTAAGTATTAATTTCCCATGCTCTTGGACTGCAGCCCTCCTCTCAAAGTAGGATTTCACAATTAAAATGAAAAAAGCAAGCAAACAAACAAGCAAGCAAAAACAACAACAACAACAAAAAAAAAAAAAAAACAAAAACAAATACTTAAAGACAGAGAACTGGTTGGAGGTCACCAGAGGTGAAGGAGACTGTGGGTAGATGAAATGGGTAAATGGGTAAAGGGGGTCAATCATACGATGATGGTTGGAAACTAGGTTTTTGTTGGGGATCACAGTGTAGATTATACAGTGCAGATACCTATACAAAGTCAACTTATAACACTGCACACTTGAAACTTATATTGGAAAGCAGTGTTACCTTATTAAAATTTTGTTCTAAAAATGAACTTTAAATGGGAGTCTGAGAATCTTCAAGGTAATCAAATTCCTTGAGCTTCCCGACTACTATAAATGAGCATTTACACTTAAAAAAAGAAGAGGAAAGGTGAGTTCAGGGCTTGGAAAACGATGACATATTCTGTGGGTTTTGACCCCCAAATACTTCAGTTCTTTGCCACTGAGGTCTCAGACAAGTTAGATTCAGAGTGGCAGATGCTTTAACATCTGTGCAAAACATTGTGCAAAACAGCAGTGAAATCTAGGCCATTAAAGACTCAACACCTGGCCCAGGATCCAGGCACAGAGAGTGAGACCCGAGTGCCCAAGGGCAGCCTGGCCTGGCCAGACCCTCCAAACAGGACTTGGAACACACACTGCTGCTGTGCTTTCCTTACCCATGGAGGACGGGCACACCTTCCTCCATGAAAGTAACTGGAGGGACAAAAATGACTTTCTGGAGACAATAAAAATGATAGCATGCCTAGAAAAAGGAAAGCAAAAGATCTGACACCATTGGCTTTCAGGAAAAGATGCTGGTTAAAGAAAATAACAAGTGCTACTGATGAGGACTGGTAGAGAAGGCACTGAAGAGACATTCAGTTTCCCTTAGCTTTTAAATGTCAGTCTTAGCAATCACTGAAATATAATCACTCTTATAGCTCCAGTTCTTTGGCTTTTATTATTTCTCCAGTGGGGAATATGTGTCTGCCCTTGTGCACAATTCTTGGTTTGAAGGATTTCCTAAGGAACCACTGGAACTTGTCTATTCAAATAAGTGGTCAGACAATGGCTATGGCCATGCTGGGACCTTGGGCCTACAGTGACAACCTTTCTCAGGGCTCCAGGCTGTTGGACTGGTACCTGTCACTTTCTTCTCCCAAGAGCCCTTCCGATGATGCTCCCTTCCCCTCAACACACTTTTCAGTCCCTGAGGGGCAGTGTATTTTTGATACCCCTTGCTTTCCTGGATTCTCATTCTCATAATGGTTCCCAGTTCAGATCCATTGGAATCCTGATGAGCTAATTCATTCTCAGTACAGCCTTTTCAAAAGTGTCCTAAAAATGAATGAAGGGAACAGTCTCATTTTTCGTTATGCCAAACAAGGGGGAAATTGCCTCAAAACTCCACCTTCTGATGAAAAACACTGCTGGAAACTGGATCAGTCATGTTTTAAACTGAATAGTTTTTTTTTTTCACCTGATAGTCTGAAAACAGTGTTTCTCAGAGCACAGATGTTAGTAAAAAAAGAGAAAAAAAAAGATTCCATGATCAAATAAGTCTGGGAAATGCTGGATTAAATAAAATTGGAGAGTTTTCTTTCTTATGTGATTTTTCAGATCCTTTGATCTGCTAATTGCACCAAGACTCTCCAAGATCAAGTTATAATATGCAACACTTTCCCGAAATTCTTTGCCCAAAATGATCTTTGTTTCAAGACTTTCCTCATGAGACTAATGTTCCAAAAGTTACTCTGGGAAATGCTAGTCTAGACTTATAACCCTTGGATTCAATTTCTCCCAAGGAGAAAGCAAAAATCACAGTGAAGGAGAGAGGGACAGGGAAGAAATGGAAAAAGAATCTAATTCTGTAAGTACCTGGCACTACTTAAATTGAATTTCTTAAGGAAAAATGAGCTTTTGTGGAATAGCAGCAAAGTGGCTAACCTAGAGTGTTTCTTCATTTTCGAGTGTTCTGATCTCTTAATGAAGCAGCATCACTGTTCTGCAGCCCCCACTTCCAGAAAACATTGTCAACCATCAGAGTCACAGGAGGAAAATTCACAAGGGAATCAGGAATCCCAGGAAGAAACCTGTTCCCTTTACAGATCACAGAGGTGGACATTGTACCTTTATTTAAATATCATCCCAATCAATCATTGCTATTATAATCATTACTATTGTAATCAATCATTACAACACTGATGTTATCACAGATCTAGGATGGCACCTTCTCCTACACCATAACTCTCCTCTATACTTATTAGTGTATATGCTTATACAATCTTGTATATAGTTTGTAATCATTTGGGAAAGTTTTCCCAGTCTTTTAATAAGTGACAGTTATACTGGGGACTTTTTAAGATCATATATTTTATATGAGTTGTTGGTGATCTTAAACCTCGGAGCTTATACAAGGGAAAGTATCGTTATTCTAAATCTGTGATGCTTTGTCATAGAGAGCATCAGACCTGGACCTCTTGTCATCTCCTTCACAGGAGTCAACCCACACACACCAGAGTTCTTCATTTAACTCTTCTAATCTAAATGAGAGTATAGCTAAGGATCCTATACCCTTGCTGATGCCAATTTAAAATCACAAAATTATCCTCTGGTCAAGGGTATTTCACTTTCACAGTGAGCCTCACTGCAGAGTAAGGTCCTAAGTCATAAGTCCCTTATTAAATTACAGCTACCTTTTATCTGTCTTGGTCTGATTTACATGATTTAGCAAAGAACTGGATGAGGCATCAGATGACCTGGGTTTTGTTTGACAGCAAACACCTTGAAGGCAGGGGTTCTGTTTTGTCTATCAAGCCCATTATAGTGGTTGACATGGAATTCAAGTATTTGTTGGTGAGCAATTAACCAGCAGCAGGATCTGAGTTAGGTCAAGCCTCTCCTCTCATGCATGGAAGTCTCATCCATAGAAGAGAATGAGGCTACCTTCCCTTCTGTCCACAGGTTTTGTTGTCACTGTGATGAAGGCTATGAAGGGGAAGCCATGCTATCTTCCTAGCAGTAGCAATAATAAGGGTATCAGAGGTCCTGGTGACATATATTAACTAGAAGACACTCTTCAAGGGGTGCTAGATTTTCTGGGAAGAGCCCATCTCTGAGTAATAATTTCAGTCCTATGACAACTTCTAGTTTCCATGGAAAGATATAAGAGATGAATCCAATAGGTAAGAACTCTAGTTTTCCCTGCAAAAGTAGTATAAGGTTAGCTTTTGTAAGAAATATCATTTACAAGTCAGATAAATTTGATTCTGGTATCCTGTCTCTAACAGGCCTTATTTTCATACATTTCCATGATGAAATAATCCAGCTTGTTAACTCAGCAGCTCTTTGTATGACCCATTCCCCTAAATTGGTTTGAAATTCTTCTTTCTGACCTTACTTTGCTCACAGTTCCTGCCTCTGGGCGTGGCGGGGGGGTGGGGGGGAAGTCTGGAGTACTCTAGTACCAGTAAAACATCATATTCATCCCTTATGGGAGAACATACAGGAATTAAGGACAGGAATTGAGAAAGAAAATAAGGAGATTTAGTTAGCAGAATGCCAGGTACACTAGGTGGTGAGTATGGGATGACGGTACTGGTGATTCTCATCCCTACAGTTCTCATCCCTCAAATCAAATCAACCCAAAAGGCATAGACATACAAGTGAATAACATAAAATAACTTTTTCATTCAGTTTGCTAATTTTCAAATTGAAAATAATTTTTTGAGAGGTAATAGCTTGAACTGTTGCCTTTCTGCACTTGACTTCAGAAACTGAGATGCATTCCTGTGTGAACACCTTCTACAGTTTTGGGGTAAAATGGCTCACTGTACAAGGATAAGGTCAAGTTGGGACAAGGGGCAGGCAGCCTCTGAGTTGGAGTTACTTCACTGCAAAGCTCCAGAGACCATTTATGTTGTGTATTAAATAAATGGCTCCCCCTGGAGTTGTACTCCTGGTAAAACATTGGAGGCTAGGAATCTTAATTTTCCTTTGGGATACTAGTGTTAGGAGGAGAAGAGGGAACACAGCCATCTGGAAAAAAAAGTATTAGGAACATAATAAGTACAGCCTCCTCCAGCAAACAATTAGACCCTTCTTCATTCAGATAATTCCAATAAGTTTCCCACCATCACAGATTCATAAATATTGAGCAAAGGCATTCATACTTATCTATATAATTCTATAATTCTAATCCTTCTACCTATTGTCCCTTCTTTATTGAAATTTATTGTATATTATATCAGGATCACACACATACACATGCACATAAAGTTGTAGCATCAATAAAGGGTGAAATGCTGCTAATATCGATCATATTAGTCTACTAGTTTGCATATCACTTAATATTTTCCATGAAATTTACTTAATTGTAAGAATTTTAATACTAAACATTATTGAGTATTACATTTAGTGCTTATATTTGGTGGGTGAATGCATATACCATTGAAAATTTCAGGAGGTTTTTGTTTTTGTCAATCCATCTTTTCACTTGCTTCACTTAGTCCAGGGAGAAGATAGGGTCCAAATCAAATAAACCAGACCCCTTGACTTCACTGGCTAATACACAAGTAAAACTGATTTCTCTTCATGTTGTTTTACCCCACTGTTAATTCGCATCACTAAGGAATTTTCTAGGAAAGTACTCAGCAAAATCAAGACTTCTCTGGTTGCCAAACTCATGGAAACAAAGTGCTTTCTCTTAAATCTCTGAAAGAGACATTCCAAAGTAACCCACCATTAGATACAGAGCAAGCCAGCAATAGACTACATATCTATGAAAGAAGAAAGGAGGGGAGGAAAGAAAATGCATAACATAAACAAGAACAGACAAAACCTTAAAGAGGAAAGAGAAAGGAAAACATTTAGATTCCTTGAGTGATGGAAATAAATACCAAAGCTATTAGTTTCAGTTCAAAGAACGTATCACTTTATGCTGTTTATTATTTCTTGAGGATTATTTATTTTATCTTAAAATATCCAAGGGGTAAAAGGGGTCCTGGAGGTAAGCAGCAATGAAACTGACCTGGTCGGGAGAGGGCCTGTGATTGGAATGTTGCGACCTCCCAGGAGATCGGTGGTGGTGGTGATGGTGGTGGTGGTGGTAATGGTGGTGGTCCTCATCGTAGTTGTCTGCCATCAGCTTCATTCTGTTCTGAGTCTATGCAGAACAAAAACCAGGGAAGATCCCATTAGGAGCTAGAAGACCAGCCAAAGGAACTCAAGGTATAACTATAGCACCTATTGGACTCTCTTTGTTCCTAAGCCAGAAGTTTTCGGTTTTGGTCAAATTGAAGCTTAATGAAGAAAGCATCCTTCTATTAGCTTTGGCGAGAGGCTTTGTCACATCCTTGAACTACAGTGTTCTTAGATCTTTAATGTAAAGGTACTTCCCTTATACAATTTAAAAGGGAAAAAAATGGACAGAGCCTCAGGTGTTTCTTACCCCCCCCACCCCCCACCCCCTCCATCCCCACCCCTGCCCCATTAACAAGAGATCACAGAGATCCAGAGAAAGCTTGCAATCACAAAGTGCGAGCAATCACATCTTACCCTCTGGAGCAAGCAAGGGAAGGAAGCCCTGGATGACAAGTGGGACAGGGTGAGTAGATACAAAACTACAAACAATGGTTTCACAACACAAGACAGAAAATAACCCAAAAGTTCCCAAATACAAAAACAAAAACAAAAACAATTTGCTGCTGTGATGGCTTCTAGGGAAAGGGCTCTCTATGGCTATGGAAGTTATGGAAGATATTGTTCTTTGGGAAAATCAGTAGAGAAAGTAAAGTCAGTAAAGAAAAGCAAAGCACATTAACTTATGCCCCACAATTTGTCACATAAGAAAACTAGGTGTCAGAGTTAACAGAATCATATGCTTTATTATGCTATCGGGGCAACAGACTAAAGATGAACTGACCTAACATGACCACAGAATCTAAAGAAAAAGTCTAAGGACCATGAAAAAAGGCAAACAAACAAACAAACAAATACATAATAAATTAAAAACAAAAACATATATAGCAGGAAATGAAGAGGCTACAGGTACAGGTCAGGTGATAACACTGTCACGTCCTTCTTGATGCCTTTGCTGGGCAGTGGTCTTCTGCTTGTTAACTATTTCTAACTCACAATTTCCTCATCTCTAAAATGTCTCATCTTAGGTCGCTGTGAGGAGCAAGTAATGGACTTCAAGTGAGCTCACAGTAAAGGTCCAATGATGTTTTCAGTATTATTGTCATTTACTTCAGAAACTTCATAATATATGTTGCTTCCTTTGTCTACAATGCTTCTCCTAGCCACCCCCTCCTTCCTTCACCTCTAACATCTATGGTTAGCTTAATCATAATTCTCCCTTCAGGGGAGTTTCCTTGACCCCTTTCTGAGGCCAATGATATGTGTCTCCTGCTTACCACCACTCTATGACCAAGGATTTATCCATCCATCTGGCATTTGCCTTCCCCTGAACCTCACCCAACACCTTGCAGTTGCAGATATGTCACACATGTGGCTGCAGTGAATGAGTGGAAGAAAGAAGGGGCATGCTTTTGAGGAGGCTGCCATCCTAGAGGCAAGCTACATGCTTGTTTTCAGTCAGGGCAAGGTCACTGAGAGCTGAAGATGTCTCGATGTCTCATGAGGTGCCACCCCAAGCCCACTGGCAACTGAAGAAGACTCTGAGCCATAGCCCCTGAAGAGAGCTAGACCTGGGTGTCAGAGGCTGTCAGAGCGTCTGACTGCTGGAAGTTGATTATACATCATAAGTAAAGTTCTGTTGAACTAAGAGAGCTATCTGTGCCTAAGACCATGTATTTTTATATTTTTCACATATGAGCCACCTTGTCTTCATAACTTTCCTGGCAGAAAGCATTTCTGTACTCAGTTCCAGTTAGAAAATCAAGATAAAGATTTCAGCCCTCAGAAACTTTTTCTTGACATAGAACATGGAAAGCTCCAGACTTCTCCCTTTGCCACATCATAAGCAGTAAAGGCAACTAGCTGAACAGGTAGAAATAGCTTTCCGGTAGATGCTTTGGTTTTGTTAAGTTTGGGAAACACTTTACATCCCAATTCTGCCTACTAGAGGACATTTCCTGAGTTACTCACTCCTTTTTAAAAAATGTGTCCAATATTTAGAAGGTCCCAGAGTGGTTGTGAAAAAAAGCACGTATATGAATAAAAGCAATGAAGAAAAAGGAAAAGATCCACCTAAAAATTAAATAAGAAAACCCACACAACCATTGGCAGCTAATGGCATTTCCATCTTTCACTTGTTCATTTAAAGTGTCATAGGTCCAGTGCACAAGTCATCTCATGAGAAAGAGCAGGTCCATGGAGCTGCTGCCAACCAAGTACCAAGATTCCCCTTATTAAGTAGCTCTTGTGTACAAGATTCTGAAATTCAGCATTCACACCTAAAATTCCAGTATTGTCAGGAGCCTGTACTTTTGAACTCATGAACTAATAAATCTGGAATTGTTTCTTCGAATAGAATTTGGAGAGCCTGAAGGGAGCTGTAAGATTTGCTGTGATCCAGAAGGAGGGGCTTACCCAAGAATGAACGATGGAGCCTAAATGAACAAATAATAACTCCACTATTGTAAACATCATAATGTCCTTATCCTCTGGGGAAGCTCCTGTGATTTTATGAGATTATTTTCTTACCAGCGACAAGCCTAAAGTTCCCTACCTTTGAACTGTATCCCATAAAAGAATGTACAAGCTAAACAAGATGCTATATGCAGTCCTAAATGTGTCTGCTGAAATGAGGTGTTGGAGAGTAGGGATGTCATGGGATAAAGACTGTAAATGAATGATGTCATCTTTCCAATTTGGTGCTGAAATATAAATAAACCACGTTGTTCATGTGAATACCAGATCTGGAGGGAAATGTACACAAAGCAATTGTGAGCAGAAGAGGCTTCTTTTGATTAGTCTGGGCTGGAAGAGAAGAGTGTGAAACGGAGATGAAAAATGAGAGTTTGGCCTGATACTCTAGACCGTTTTTATTTATCTTGCTTGTAATGTATCCCTAAACTGTGACCGATTTCTCACAGGCTGGTTACTAGTTTTCCTTTCTATGAAAAACGTTTGAGCAGTTCAGCTCATTTAATTGTCAAATTAAAAATGGATCCTTTGTATTTATTTACTTTTAAATTGACTCTACCTAACCTCATCTCACCAGGTTATATAGTTTCCTAACCCTCTGAGAATGATCTGGAAGGATAGGAAGCCATGAATAACACTCCCTAAAGATTCATGGGAAAAAAAAAATTCTGCAGAAAATTGCAACAAGGATTGGAACAAGGATACTATTTGTTCAAATAACCCAGACACATTTACCAGTTGATTCCATGTGTAATGGTTCATATCCCAGCAGCCATCAGATACACCAGGTACCCACCACAAAGCCTTAAACAGCAAATCTGCACTGTAGTAACCGAAATCTCAGGAAAACTAATACAGAGTTGGACAAGGCTAGCTTTCCACGGCACTGCACTTGGGACCTCGTGGACTCATTTAGCAATTCACCGAAACCCATTTTATTTCCTTTTCAGTGTCTACCAAACTGCTGACCTGACACTTTTGCCTTTGGCTGTGTTATATTCGTTTTACTATATTATGTCATGGCTGCTGAGACAAATCTAATCAGATTCCATTTTCTACTTCCTCTTTCTTCCAGGCGCCACCTTATTTCTCCAGGGCAATAGTCTCCTAACAGCTCTCCTTCTGCACTGTTGCCCCCTATTCAACATAATCCACAACCAGGGTGACATTAGAGCCTCTTTGCTCTCTGACTTCAAGTTCCTCAGAGGCTCTCCACCCTCAAGGAAATCGCCCAGCTCCTTCAGAGCTTCCCAGGCTCTTATGCGGTAACTGATGTTCACCAGAGAGCCTCACGTCTCATCTCCCTTTTGTTGATTCTGTTTCCATCTTGCCCTTCATCCTCTACACCTGAGCTATGTTCCTTAGTTCTGGTCTTAGCTTCAATGCCAGTGACTTCCAGAAATGCCTCCCCTAAACCAGCCTCAGAAGGGATTAAATGCTCTTCCACTATCCTCTTCAGAATCACATAGTTTCCCTGAATTCCCCTCCCGTTACAGCACTTACCTCAAAAAAATAATAAATTATCTTGTGCCTTCTTGCCTTCCTCTAGCACCATGTTGAAGGAAGGACTATGTCTAAACGACTACTGTACTCAACATCAGGCCTGACACTTTTTTCTTGAGGGATGTAGTCTAGAGCATAATTAGTAAGTAAATGTGTGTCAAATAAGTGTATGAATTTATGAAGGAATAAACTGAAAGGATACAGTCCCCTTTGGAACAGATAAAAGGAAAAAATACATAGTTAACATCTATGATGAGCCATTTGAGTCTGTAACTCTTTTTATGGTAGTTACTGTCATTGCAGTTGGAAAAGAGGATAGATGGATAGTTTTGAAGTCATTAGAAAAGTACAACTGGTCTCCTATAAAAAAAGTCATTGTTTAACAAAATATACCCACTGAAATTCTTTATGTCTCTATACCGACCTCATTAAGAATAAAGGGTATTAGGGTGCTGCAGGGTTCATTTCCTTACTACCCTCTAACCTTTGGAGGACCAGGACCTTTATAACACATTGTTAGCATCAAAAGTCAACCATAGAAAACTGAAACTTTATCCATTAACTAAAATCTCTGATGAACACCATCTGTGAAATGGTGCCATATATTCCATCTCTCTTGACATTTCTGAGGAGTTTATCCAAGGAGCTCTTGAAACAAAATGAAAATCTTTGATTGACTAGTAATAGACTCAATAGCTTAATGGCAATATGTAGCTATAAAAGTGTAATATTGAAACTGCCTTTAAAAATATTTTTTAGCAAGGTAGTAATAACTAACAGAGCTTTGATCAGTCATCTGGATCAAGTTAACAATAAAACTTGCATGAATGTGGTTTAAATAAAAAAAAGTATAATAAGATTTGTTGCTATGGGATATGGAGATAATACTATACAATGGCAATTATATTTTGTGCTATCAGGTTTTCTTTTTCTCCCTCTTTTCTGCCAAGGAAATTCGAAATTGTGTAGCACTCTTCTACTAGTTCTATTTCTGCCAATGGAGAAAAAGGTCAATAGCTCTTGTTTTCAAATAAAAGGTGGAGAAATAAGACAACTGGATAGTGAGGAGAGAAGGGATTTCCTGACCATCATCTCAATCTACAAGGCAACAAATCATAGTTCAATGGAGTCTGAATCCCAAAGTTGGGGTCACAGAGGAGAAAATGAAACAGGAGGATGAAGAAGCTACTAGGAGACTATGCTGTCTTAGGGAACATTATAAGAATAAGTAAGAACCAGTGGTGTAAAGGCTTTTACTTGTGAACACTGCACAGAAAAATTCATTCACTACTCACCAATCTTTTGTAAGCAAAAGGACTATGACAAATATGTGCCAAGTTGGGCATTTATACAGTATCTGCTCGTGGAATGCTTGCTGTTGAGATAACAAAAGCTAGTCTTATGAGTCCTCTTTTACGTATGAGAAAACTATGTCCATGATTGTTCACTTAGGAAGTGGAAGGACAAGATACATTCCCAGATTCTGACTCTAGAGTCATAGAGCAGTCAAAGAAAGGGAAAGATTTCAGATCAAATGCAGGGCACAAGGCAAAGAGTAAGGTATGTGGACTCAGTGGATCATAATACAACATGGAAATGAGAAAGATAAGAGAAAGACTTGGCTTATATGAATGTCTGCTTATAGGAGAAATTCCCTCTCACTAAAGGCAAAACACTAAATAATGTTCCACAGATAAGATGCCCCTTCAACTGATTTGGAAGTTAGTTTGGATTTGATTTCCTTATAGGAAGAGTGAGCTGGGGAGATTACATGATAACTTTACCTTCTAATCAGCTTGAGAGAAAAATAGGTGAGTGAGGGAACTGGAATTCAAGATATGAGCTATATAAGTGGGAATGTGTCTGGATATGTATGTAGTGTGTTGGTTTCTTCTTTCCTTTATTGAATGTAGGGTGAACAGGAAATCAAATTTGGGAAGCAATCCCACTCTTGAGCTTCTCAGAATTTATCAACCTGGGGCATGCTGGAAGGAATTTAAGATAGAACCATAGCTCTCATATGCTCCCACATCAAACTGTGACACCTCTGGGAAGATGGACCCATTTCTGGACATCTATGTATTTACATAAAAGCTACAAAATCCACCACTACAGCTTCAGTCCTGACTTGAAAACTAGTCTGATCTTCCCCAACTCATTTATCTGATTGATCCTTTCTGTGATCCATCTGCAGCCAACAGAACATTGATGAGACTCCCTCCCAACTTCGTTGAAGGCAGCTCCCTTGGTCCTTATTTATAGACAGAAAATTAGTAGGTCACTATGGAGGGTTTGGCTTCTATTTTTGTACCTACTCATTAAGTACTCTAATTTTACTTTATTTTTAATTGTTACAAAGAATGTAAGTGTCCCTCCCTTATCCTCCTGTTTCACCCCTAAGGTCACTTACATCTGGAATGGACAGTCCTGAATGTGTTGCTGTTTTTCCACCTAAATCCCTACAGGCCGCTCTGCTGTGGTCTTCCTCTGGCTACAGCACAGGCTTGATCAGGGAACAAGGCAAATAATCAGAAGTGTTGGGGAGCCTGATGTATGAAAGAGAGAGGTTATGGATGACAAGTCAGGCACCTTAGTGGGACATTGTTGTGCTCCAGAGTCTCCACTAGGTTTTCAAGGGTGTAGGTCTGGGAAACTGTTGCAGAAAAGTACCTTCCTACATCTTTATTGGTATTTTTCCTTCCCAGTCTCACTTCTCCATTTTCTCACCATGCTTCTTAGGGTCACCTTCCAAATTAACTACCTGCATCAACTTGCCTCTGAGTCTGTTTTTATGAGAATCCTTGCTGAAACCCATGTTGAATGATTAATAGGCCTGTGTATCTAAGTTGTATATAGGACTGACATTCTCTTGATTATCATGTCTTTGCCTCATCACCTTGGAAGACAGAGCTCTCACCTTCCAGGAGATGTAACATAGGCCTGGAACAAATTCCATTTCTACCAAATAGCTACTCTGAGACTCAGACTGAATGACTTCTCCATGGGCTTCCATTCTTCTAGCTATGGGCAAGGTAGGGTAGAATGTCTTAGCATAAACCAAATTCTACATTTAATGTATGCTGGTCTATATTCTTATTCCTTATTGCACATTTGTTGCACTCAATTCTTTTTCCTTCTAAATCATTTTGATAAACTACTTTCTAATGCCATCAGTTCCCATGGTATTCAGACAATGATTGTCACCAGGAGTATGATCACCTCTCTTCTGCTACCAGTCAGTGCAGCCCAGGGTAAGAATTATTTATAGAGAAATAGTTCTAGGTATACTGCTCATAATGTCGATATGAGGATCCTTAATGGTGGCAGAAAGAAGATAGGGACTATGAGATGGAACAAACATCCAGTATTTACCAAACTCTGCCTGTTGTCTACCATAGCACCTTGTTACTCTTATCTCACCTAATCAGTCACATGAATCCTGTAATATAACCTGGTACAGACACCATATGCAAATGCTGTAAAAGCTGCTATGATAGAACCAGAAAGCATAAGCACCAAGGGGGATTCAAAGGCATATGACTTAAATATCAGTCTTGGTAGATGCTGCTACCCCCACTTTACAGATGAAAAACTGACACTTAAAAGAAAACCTGCCCCAGAACAGATGAGTGGATGAAAAAGATGTGGTATATATACACAATGGAGTATTACTCATCAATTAAAAATGACAAATTTGATGAATTTATGGAAACCTGGATGTACCTAGAAGAAATCATTCTAGCAGAAACGAGCCAGATAGAAAGGGACAGAAACCAAATGGTTTCACTAATATATGGTCAACCAAATGAAA
>PVHY01000151.1:45000-98517 GCA_004024945.1 Uropsilus gracilis | reverse complement strand
TGGTGGGTGACCACCAGGGACTGAAATGATGTGAAATATATATATGAATAAATAAATAAAAATTAAATAAAAGAGAAAACCTGGGAAATTTACAAAGATTGTACCCATGGCACATTTAGGTCTATAATTCCAAACTTTTCTGTAGCCTACCCACCATTCACTACTGCTCAGATCCACAGAGACTGGCTCCTTCAATACAAACCAATTATAATAATATGGAGCAGAAAATGGGCTCTGAGACTCAGACACTGACTCCAATCACAGTTGAGAAGAGAAGCAGCTCATTTATGATTTGAAAGTTCACTGTGAAAAGGATGACATTCAGACATATAAAATCTTCACGTTGCAAAGGAATTCATACTTCTGACTAACCCTAATTAAATCAAAAGTCATTATCCACAATCCATGCTAACTTGTAGTACATCAACCAACAAGATGGTCTCCAACCTAAAACATTAGCAATTGCACACAACTGAAGGGTTTCGAACACTATAATGCTGGTGGAGATGTGGAGACTTGGGGGAAGGGAAAGGCCCTAGAAGTTTCCATCTAGAGTTACTTAGTTAAGCGCAGGTCAGTTTAATTAAGTAGTGGGCAGCACATGCTATACTTAGCTTTTAAACACTTGTAAAGCCCTCTTCATTCATTTATCTTACTTGTCACTGACAAGCTCTTCAAGGACTGTAACAGTATGCAGAGTATGAAGAGCCTGGGTAAACAATGCATATTTTATGTGGAATCTAAACTGTTTTAACTCAGCAAGTCAATAGAGGGTCTCTGAGAAAAAAAAAAAAAAAAACCAAACCCAGACTCCCCTAATAAACTAAGGCATGGACACATTCTGGCAAGTCCATCAGGGGTTTCTTCATAAAGTGAACTTCAAAATCAAACTCCAATTTTGTCACTGAAAAGAAAGAAAAGAAGAAGGGAAGAAAAGAAGACAGGAGAAAAGCTGGGAGATCAGAAAAAAAGGAAGGGAAGGGAGGAAGAGAAGAAGAATGGGAGAGATGGGGGGGAAAGAAAATAAAGGAGAGGAAAAAGCGGAAGAGTTGTTTTTATACAAGGCATTAAATTTCAGATTATAAAACTGTGACAATAAGGGAGGTAAAGAGCTCTATTTTATTTGTCTATTCAACAAATACTTATTATCACTGGTCTAGGCAGAGCTTGAAAATCATCTCCCTAACTAAAGAATGAAAATAAATGCTGGTGTATGCCTTCAGAACTGACCAGTGTAATTCAGTAAAATGAGAGTGTAAAATACTATCCCATGGAGGCAGAGTGACCCATCTGCAACTCAGGAAGGGGTAGAAGGAGTCTTAGACAATGAGGACTAAGAAGACATTCACAGGGAGTAAATACAGTTTTCATGAGTTAGAGATTTACTTTAAAATGTATTTGAATAAATTATAACAAGCACATCAACTACAGAATTCATAGAAATTATGCTGTGGACATACAAAACCAATTAAAGGTGATGCTCAGAAACACTGAAGTTTGAGATATCATCATTAGAAAGACGAAAGCAATTTAAAGCAATCAGGTTGCAGACACTGAAGCCTGGAACTTGGGGAGCACGGAGAGAATAACTGCACCCCAAATCACAGTCAGAGGACAAAGGATGCTCTTTAACGGGGGCTTTTACCCTCAGTGCAGGAAGGGGAGAGAATGAAATCTGGGTCTGTTCCCAGTTCTGAAGCTCAGTGGAAGGGCATAAACCCAAGAGCACCTCACACCTCACTCCCTTCAAAACAAAACAAATGACAGCAAAAGGGGAAGAAAAGGGAGGGTGAGAGCAATGTAAAACATGTGGTGGGGCTGCTGGCCAGTGCTGAACACAAACAGAACCCCAAGAGAGCTGTGGTGAGACTAGGATGGGCCTGGCAGCGGGAGAGCAAGAGGAAGACAGAGGGAGAGACAGCTAGGGTTTGGCCGAAGAACAAACTTCTCTCCCCAGCTGCTCTCACACTTGGGTAAAACAACTGGAGAAAATGTAAACACATTTATTAGTAGTTTTCCAATCAGTTGAAAAACAAATGGGAAGAGAGAAATGGCAGTGGAGTGTCCCAAATACCAAAACTATGAAACACTCCCTCCGGCGTTTATCTTCTCATTGAGTTACTCGATGCGCTGTCTTCCCTCTGTTTGGATTTCAGACCCTCGCTAGCTTTATATGGGATACTCTGAACTTGCCCAAAGTAGAACCAATTTAGTTCTACGGGGAAGGAGAGTCTGAGTCACATATTCCACTTTGTCTCCATGGGGCCCTCCAGAGACACACAAGCACGACAGTCACATCATTCCCAGGTCTTCTCACATGCTTTTCCAAGCTAATATTTCCCCAGCACATAAAAAGGAAAATTCATCTATAACTCCCACCTCTTCTCCTAGAAAACTTAACCCCCAAAAAGGGAAAGTTGATTTCTGGGTAGGATAATAGGAATTTGATTTCCAGAAGGGATGATTGTCCCAGTGGATTGACTGATTCTATTTTGCCCTACCCTTGCTCCTTACCCCCCACTCAATACATCAGATTAAATTTATCAACTGGATACATTTTGAAAATTAATTTCTCCTAGTTACCTATCTAAGATAAAATGCAAAAGCCTGTTTTTCTATGATCCTTCCATTGAAAAAGCGTAAGTGCAAAATATCAAAATGTATTTCAACTTGAATCCAACAAAAGACAGTTGTTAAAGCAAATAATAGCTTTTGCAGCATTAGAAAAGGTGAATAAGAATTCAGAATGATCTTCCCCAATTTGAGAATTTTAGGAGATATCTCAAGTCTCACTCCTCCAATATTCCAGAATATTCCAGATTTCATGTATTATTGTTACCAGCCATAAATTCAAGCTCACTTTACAGAATAAGAGAATGTGATGCCAGTATGTGGAAGGTTAGTCACTCATAAATCCAGAAGCCCAGAACAATGTACTGCTGATCAGGCCCTTTCTGCCCCTGAGTGCCTTCCCATTTGGTCTGCAAGCGTAGGTAAGTTCATCATAACCATGAACAAGAATATCAAAGACCCAAATACCAAATATGAAAAAACATCTCTTGGTTTTTGTCTTGCATTCCAAAGTGCTATGATATTAATTTCCATTCTGCAGTCTGAAGAGCATTGGACACCTAATCATTTTGGTTTCAGTGTCAACAGAGAGGTTGAGCTTTCCATTTTCTTTAAGATATGAGTCTTAGTTCTCTAGCACAACTATTCACTTAACTTTATAATTTTTGATAAACTGTAAGCCTTTAATTAAATAAAACATGCATCCTATTTATGAAAAAAATAAATAGTACAAGATTTTTGTAAAGAGAAAATAAATATTCCTACCCCAATATCCACTCCCAATGTAAAAACTTTTTCTGCAAGTCTTTCTGGAGAAGTTTTATGCATAATGCAAGCACAGACACATGTACATATTCTTTAAAAATAAAAAGTTCAGCATGAATTTTCAATCATTTTTTGCCAAGGTTATGTAGAGCTATCTTATATTTGTTTATTTGCAATAGAACTATTTTTATGAGGTAACTGGTTCACAACACATATATGTTAGGGGAACAGGTTCATATCTCTTCAAACATATGTTATCACATCAAACCCACCACCAAAACAATCATAATCCTCCGTTGTAGTCCACAGGATCCTCTCTCTTCTTGGCCCCCTATCTTCTGGTAACCTCAGCTCTATAGTCAGATTTCTAGGATCTGTTTTAGTTTGGCTTCATCTATTCCTTTGCTTGCTTGCTTTCTATTCGTATGCATGAAATTATCCAATATGTGTCTTTTTCTTTCTGACTTATGTGTGTCTCCAAAGCTCATTTCAATTAGCATAATCCCCTTCAATTCCAAACATGCCACAAAAGATTTCAGCATTTTTATAGCTAAGCAGTATTCCATTTGGGGTGTGTATGTGTGTTTAACACAATATCTCATTTTCTTTAGCCACTTGTCTGTTGTTAGGTTGTTTCTGTAGCTTGGCTATTGTAAACAGTATTACATGAACATTTTATTATTGATTGTGAAAGTAACAACAGTACATATAAAGAAAATCAGTGGGAGCTACTTTCAGGAAAAGAAGAACTTAAGAAATGTGCAAGGAAATAAAGAGTGACTGTAGACTATGGGAGGAATGAAATTTACATAGACAGGCTTTATTTGAGGATGTGGAGAACCTGATTATTTGAACACATCAGCATTAGATCTATTCCCTTGACTAGGAAAGAAAAGGAGGAAGTAATACTAGTCAATGTGCAGGATACAAATAAACCTGATCACCTTCCCTTTGTGTTATCGCTCTTAAAAGTGTTCTGGTATTAGTAGTAAATATTGTGCTTTACTTCTTTGCAAAGGATATGGGTTTTTCTAGAGAGTACGAGACATTTAATTGTCACTCATCATGCGTTGATGGGGAAAAAAAAGCTAATACCGTCCTTTTCCTCAAAAGGATTTCTCTGTGTCGAAGTCCTGGCAGATATACACATTATCACCACAGACAGTAAACTTAATGCCTTATGAGATAATCTATCAATTGACCTTATTAGGATGCCCTCTATATTTTGAGATTTTGATTTCAGTTTCAGTCCACCATCCTCATTCTGATTTTTTTGGAGGGGCCCCCGATCACTAGATATTTAAATATAGTTATGCTCTTTATCTCTAACTCCTTTGTTCTAATCATTTTCACCCTCTCCACTGGAAATTCTGTACTTTTCCTAATTCCTTCTCAGCACTTCCTCACATGTAAGCTCATTAAATTCTTCTTGGGTAGTAATTCCCCAAACATATTCCCAGACTCTGTCTTCACAAGTGTCCTTTCCTGTATTAAACACTATTTTACAATTAATGAATATACTCTTACTTTGTATTGATTTGTTAGCATCTACTGTATAATGACTGATAATCAGATCTAAAGTTGATTAAACATGTGCTAGTTACTAGTTTCCTTAACACTCCCATATACCTGCACACACATGCACATGAACACACACACACACATGCACACAAAATTTTAATCCTCAGTATAAAATTAATTCTTTTTAAAAAATTTTTAATTTATTTATATATAAATTTCAGAACATTGTAATCCCAGGGGTTTACCCCCCCCCCCTCATCCTTCCCTCCCCATCCCCCTTTTCCCTCCTGCTCAAAGTTGTGCTCTTCAGTTTGGTGCTTAGCTTGTTTTGACTTTTCCTCAAGTCTTTTGTTTAATAAAATTAATTCTTTTCCTTACGGAATATTGCCTATAAAACTGGGTCTATTGTTTTCACCTTGCAGAGATAATCTCAGTTCTAATCATGTCATCCATTGTTTCAGTAACCTTCCCAGTTTCTAGGTATCACACTTCAAAATGTGCATTTTCAAAGGCTGTATATAGATGCATGTACATGCAGAAAGGACAGAGCTAGCCCCTCTAACAATGCCCTTAGAAATGACTCTTTAATCAACCTATCCATTATGGAGTTATTCAATCAACTATCAATCCACCCAACTACACTATCATTCAAACATTATTTCTCTGTCTGTCTGATAAAAATAAAAAATGTATGAAATTGTGTCAAATGTCTACCTCAAATCTTTTTATCTTGTGAATGTGCCATTCTACCGAGCTGCCTTTATATTAACCTTATCAAAGAACAAAGAGAGTTTATCATTTTAGCATTACCTAATCCCCATGAGCAAATAAAGAACCTTAGAGATTGTTGATTTTATTTTATAAACCTTCAATTGAATAAAGTGTTCTGGAGTTTGGGGTGGATCAATACCAAATGTAATGTACTTCATAAATCCATTTATCTTTCAGGAATTTAGAGGCAAAGATTTGGAGGTGAGTAAAATTCAGAGAAGCTTTAGAAAATGCAAAGTTAACTTCCCTACTGTGGGTTATTATTAGGTATTTTCACCCAGAATTATAAAATGGTATAAACTTTCTCATGGGCAATTTTTTGAAAACCTTAAAATTCACAATATGTACATCTTGGTGTTTAAAAGTGTTCCTCTGAAAAGAAAGTTGGACAAGAACACAGGGATGAATGTGAAAGGATGGGATGCTGACCACAGCTGAACCCGCTGGGATACTGATCATAACAACAATGAAAAATAAAGAAAACATTCACATATCAGGATTTTGCTTTAAAAACTCATTGACTATCCATTATTCACCAACTAGGATTCTGAGAAACCATTCAAGAGTGATGTATATTTATATTCATCTAGAGGAAAAAAGTATCACAACAAGTAGTTGGATGGAAATAAAGACAGACAGTTAAATATGTTAGTATAAAATAATATACAAATATCTGCATGTAAACATATTGGGGGGTTATATATGTATGTGTGTATGAGCTACATATGTGCATGTGTGAGAAAGGTCCAGAAAAATGAGATAAAATATTGAGAGTTATACCTGGAAGCTTTGATTTCAGGGAGTTAATCTTCTATTTTAACTCTTTCTAATTATTTGAATATTCACAAAATGGAAGAAAATAATACAAGAACAAATAAATGAAATAATTAATGAAACAGTTCAATATACAAAAATGCTGAGATATAAATTGCCTCTCACATTAGGAGAATTTTGGTTCTGAAGAGACTCCCGAGATTGAACTTGGGGCCCTTGAGTTCCTACTATCTTATATTTGGTGAACGTCAATACTCTAGGATTATGGCAAGCCCTGCCTTGTTGGTCACTGTGCTTTCAGTCTGATGCTTGAAAATTCTGACTACTCTAAATATTGGTGACAATAGCCAACAATCATTCTCTGGCTCAAACTATCAGGGTAGCTTCCTTTAGAAGAGGTAGTTAACAAACCTGGCCCTTTCAAATAGTAAAGAATTCATGAAATTCGCAATTGTAAAGGTTGCGGCTGTGCAAAACAGGTGAATGGAAAAGGAAAGGTTCAAATCCCTGGTAGGCTCCAAATCAACTCTCCAGTGCCAAATGCAAATTCTGACCCCCTCCCCCCCAGCCCCAGAGCCCTCAGCTGGATCAAGTCACTATTCACCTGAGTTTCACATTAAGGGCTAAAGATTGGGAGAATCTTTTTGTTGGGTCTTTTCAAGTTGAGAGAGTTAATAATGTGACTCCAAGTTCAGGAAATATCTTAGAGTAATATGGCATTGAAGTAATGTATAGGCTAAAGCTATGCAAAAAAAAAATTTGTTTCATTCCCACACACTGAACTTGGTAATTATATAGGAGCTTGGACATTAAGGACCCAGACATAAAGGAGTGGGTTAAAAAGCATAATTATGGCTCAGAAACAGCATGTGCCTGGGGACATTACAGACCAGGTCATACTCAGTGAAACAAATAACAGCACCCAAAGTCAAATGGTTCTCTCTCTCTCTCTCTCTCTCTCTCTCTCTCTCTCTCTCTCACACACACACACACACACACACACACACACATTCTTTCTCTCCCCCCCCCAACCTCCTCTTCCTACTCCCCTTCCCTCTTCCCCCTCTCTCTCTTCCTCTCCAGTTTTGGAAAATAACCCATGGGGGGAAAATAGTACTCCATCATGATTTTTTTAGAGCCAGGCAGCAAATAAGACCTTTTGTCTAAAAAATGAGGGTTAATGGCTTAAGACTCTTTGAGGAGCCAAAGTTTCATAGGAACATGATTTGAAATTTGTAATACAAAGTAAAGCTTCAAATTTTTTATGTTTCATAGGATATATAACTGAAGGAAGTGGTTAATTTCTCTTTGGTTTCATGGGGGTGGGGGTACATTAATGAGAGACTCAAATCATTCACTAATCACTGACTAATCACATCAAGTCTTGGAAAAATGTTGTTGTTCCTTTCTTTCAATGTTGTTTCATTATGATGTGGATGAGAAAAAAAATTAATTCCTACTCTGGCCACTATTTTGTGGAACTTGCAAGTTCTCCCAAAGTCTATGCATGTTTTATTCTTATTCTCCAGTTTTCTACTTCATCCCAAAGATGTACATCTTAAGACAAATTGGTATGGCTAACCTGCCCCAGTCTGAGTGAGTGTGTGTGTATGTGTGTGTGTATGCATGCACTTATGTACCTGATGAGAGGATGTCCTGTTCAGGGATGATTCCTATCTTGTTCCCTGAGCTACCCATAAGCTCCATCCACCCTTGACCTTGAATTGAAATAAACAGGTTGAAAAATAAATGGATAAATACAAATGACTATTACACAGAATCAGAATTATTGAGGGTCTTTACATAGAAGGTTTTAGTTTTTTAGAAGGTAATGTTTCTGCAACATGCAATGGGAATTTAACTCTTGTTTCTATCAACGAATCTATGGTAAACTTGGTCTCATTATCTTTGGATTCAAGTCAAAGTTTTGAAGAACCTATCACAGATATTAACTGAGGAGTGACTATATTTTAAAGTATGCAGAAAACAAGAATATGCTCTTTGAAATGCCCTATGCTCATCAAACTCAGGATAAGTTCTCACAGGCCGATGACCCAGCAATTTAAGCTGAGAAGCGATTTATCATTTATCAAAAATGCTGGTGCCAAGCCTGAATCCTGTTGACAGTTTGATAGCATACTTTCCATTAAGAATACCCAGTGGCTCCCTATTTTCTTGTGCACCTAACAGTTCAGTAACCAGGCCAGACCACCTCCTGCTCTCCTGAACAATCCATGTCTTCACAACTTCCTCCACAGAAATGCCCCAAAGATGCCCTGTTTTTAATGGACATACAGACTACAGCCATACCACCCTGAACATGCCCATTTTTGTCTAAAGGACACACAGACTCATCTCCACCCTAATGCTTCCTTTGATAGGAATGCCCCTTCCCCACAACCAGGTTCAACAACCTCCACTTCCATCACAGCTGTGCTGAAAATGTACCCAGTTCAGACAATTTTTATAACTGGAAATGTCCTGGAGAGTAAAGAAAACTACAATTGTGGTCATAGGCCTGGGTCAAATGGTCAAAGTTAAGTCACTGAGTAGCTATTTACCTCTGATAGCTCTCTAATTCTGTGCAAAGGGCATTAGCAGGCTGCTGGACAACAAGGGAGGTTCCCTAGGCACCTGAGCTCAGCCTGTAGCTTCCGATTCCTTTTTATAGCTTTGGAATGTCTGGAACCAGACTCAGATCCTCTTTGTGCACAATAAACTCTGTTGACCAACTGTCTCTCTTATCCATTCTCAGACTATGCACTGTGCTGAGAGGCTTATCGCTTCTCCCACCCTCACTCCTATTACATGGCTTTGTACCAGACCCCAGTGACACCTCTTATGGTCACAATTGCAACCTAACCCTATGCCAGATCTTGGCATTTACTTTATGATTACAGTGCTAGAATTTGAAAGTTCAAATATATAAAGAAAGCATGTATTTGGAGACCCAAGGATTTTCACTTTGGGGACTGCTGACTTTTTTCACTAGATCACTATCTCTCAAATATTTTTATGTCCATCAGATTCATCAGGCTTTAGTCTCCTCTCTTGAGGAAGAAACTCACCAGGTTAGCATCAAAACAGAGTTGCCACAATTAATATGATTATTTTAAACATTAAGACACACGCAAATTGTTTCTGAGATTCCGCCTCGAAATAGAACATTATAGGGCACCGGAAGTTAAAATAATATATCATTTTATAGTTCTTTCCTTTTATTTCCCATCCTAGTTTGTGGCCTTTCTCTATGAGTTTTTGGGACATAGCAGAAATCCTTCAGCATTTCCAAGCCGGAAGTCTCCTTATAGTTAGTAAACATCCATGGTTTCTCACTCTCTCTTCTCAACATGCCACTCCTAAACAAAATCAGGAAGTGATTCCTTCTTTCTCCTTTCCAAGTTTTCTCACTTCCTCAGAGCTCTCTTTCCCTCTTAACGTTCTGGGATAGATTCATGCCAATAAAGACCTTGGTTTTGCCAGGTATAAAATCGAGTTTGAGTCTCTACCAACTCTGTGTCTGAGTCAGTGTGTGCTTTTTGTTTGGTTTATTCTGGAAGATCTTTATTTGATTTACATCTCAGCAATGTAAAGGATCCGAGAAACACCCCAATATCCTGGCAAACTCTCAGGAGAATATTGCTTTAACTGGAAAATGAGCCTTTGCTTTCCTTTCCCAGAGTTGTTTTTTGCATTCTCTGAATACAAGAAAAATATAATAATAAAAACAAATATGTAAATGAATCAACAAACATCAGACACTAGACCCAAGGATTTACTTTAGATGATTCAAGGTAAGGAGAAAAATCTCCCATATGTCAACAAATGGCTTGAACAGAGAGGAAAAGATGTGCTGTTTCCTTGATCCCTATCTGGATTCTCAGTGTTCCATGGAACATTCCAAAAGTAATTTGGTTTTTGTGCACAGTGTACAGGGACTAGTGTTTTTCAACAGAATTTCATGAGGCGACATGGGGATAGCATTGGTCCTGAAGTCAGCAGAAGCTGAAAATTGGGTGTGGCAAAAAAGGATAGAATTTGTTGTGCTTATGTCCCCACTATTTTCAAAAACCAACCCAGAGACAGATGACTGTCCTCACCCCATTGAAAATTCCTGGTAGATTTGTCCAAGAGGAGTCCTGTTCATAAAATTTATGAGACAGATCTATTAAAAGAAAATTATACTTATCAAAGTCTCACTTAAATAACTTTGCGGCTAATAACACCAATTCAATAACCCCCCATCCTTCTCAGACACATCAAACTTGACAAGATTCATATCCTCTAAAGATGAGTGATGAGTGGTGAGCATTGATGTCTAAACTTTGTGTGATACTGATAAAAGAACAAAGAGTATGATACTAGGTTTCTACCCACCCAACTTAAAATACTAACAATGGTTTTCAGAATGAAACTGTTTGGTAGAAAAAAAGGGAGAAAAAATACCAAATATATCTTTTGGGGCAAATTCCAGAAATGGAAGTAAAACGTCCAGATGTGCTCAAGGTCATGCTATGTGGATGACCTGGTAAAGGACTGTGAAATGCCTGATTTATTGCTAACACCTAGCTCATTCCACTTTGGAGGGAGCAAGGGCCAAAAGTAAAAGAGATGCTGTCAATTCTTGTGTGGCTGTACTGTGCTTCCATGAACCCTTTCCACACTCAGTGGGTTATTATTAAACTGAAGGGTCACACTTCACTCTACTCCCATTTGCCTCAGTGGGAAATTGCAGCTTTCTACTTCCTCAATTCTCCCAGTCTTAGTCAGAACATTGTATTTATTGAACAGCATGTTTTTAATAGGCAGATATTTTAAAAATCAAATATTCTGATTTGTTTCAAAGAATATGTTCTCAGCTAAAGTCTGATGCTTTCTTCCTGTGGGGGTGAGACACAGTTGGCCACAGTTTACCAAAGTTTCCACCAGCTAACAAAAAGTTATGTCCTATTTTAAGGAAACAAAAGAAAAATTACAGTAAAGTTGTGCATTTCCTTTCTAGTCCCCAAAGACAATCTGAAGAACTGGCTCAACATGCCAAATTAAGCCATGAGAATTTATCCATATCTAATAAGGATTAGCAAATGTTACAACACTGAACAGGGCCTGACATAATTTATGTTCCAACATCTAAGGCTCTCGGGTTCAGCATGGTCTCATTCCAGCTCTGACACAGGAGGACTTTCGGAGCAGTCCCAAAGGGTCCTCTGAGAATCCCAATCATGTTGAAAAGCAAGAAAGCTCTTCACATGACAAAAGGTTTCTCTATTCAGAAACAGTGCCCTCAGAAGCAGAACGTGATAACCGAGTTTCAAAAAAAATGGTAGCTCCATTTTCATTAATTTGAGGGTCCTCCAACTTAAAAGAATTCATATTAGCAGGAACAAGTCAAAAAGAAAAAAACAGAAACCAAATGGTTTCACTACTATATGGGACATGGGAAAGATAAAAATCCATGAAGAAAAGTCAAAACAAGCCAACAACCAAATTGAAGTACTCAACCTGGTGGGGGGGCAGGGTGGAAACAGTCAGGGAGAGGGGGGGTGAACCCCAGAGATCACATAGATGTGAAATTCATATATAAATAAAGTATTTTTTAAAAGAATGGCTTACTTAGGGGAAATGCAGGTCTTTCTACAGCCTGGGATAATTGTCCTGAAAGCAGAAAGCCTGGTGATGGAATCTACTCTGCTATTGCTCAAACTGGGTGTCCACCTGCAACTTGGAAAACTTTGGAAACAACTCTAAATTACATATGTGGAGTAAAGAAGATTAAGAGCCCTGAACTCTGGGCTAGCCAGCTCTGACTAGGTCTACGCCATTCTATTTCTCATCTATGATTGCCAAAAGCACAAAGAGGCAACTGGGACATTTGCTCATAGTATCTGATATGAAGATAAATCAGCAACACTTAAGTGTCTTTGGTTCATAAAAAATAATCTTGGGACAATATTCTCCTTTCAAAATATCAGTTCTTTTATTTCCTGCCTCACTAACAACTGCAGTGGAAAGTTCATGAACCAGAGGCTCTCTCTTGAAGCCCAGCCTCATCTTCAGAAGCCTCAAAGGACCCTGGTCTTGAAAGACCCCCCAGGAGCCTGGACAAGTAAGACCAGGGCTGGGAGGTCTGGACACCCCTTTCTTGGAAGGAAGATGTCTGAACCCACACTGAACTGGGTTCTTTCAAGGCAATGTTTGCACCTTCTGCACTATTTATTTTTCTTCAAGGATAAATCAGGGTCTGGTTCCCAGAGAAGCAGAAGAGGGGGACCTATTTATAAACATTGCCACTCAAATTCTTTCTTCTTTGGTCAAAGGAACGTATCAGATGGAGCAGGTTTGTGTCAATGAATTGTCACCAGAGACAGTGGAAGACGGTCATTCCTAGGAGCACAGTGCTACATTGTGGGGAAGGATAATACAGGACCTGAGAACTGAAATTCACATCTCTAACACTTATGCAGCCCTCAAAGACCTTGTCCCAGAAAAGACACTGCATGACAAAGCTTCTCCTGGAGTTTGGTGGCAAACATCACCGTTTAAGTTAACCAGTTTGGCATCACACAACTAATAACAAGAGAGAAGTTAAAATGACACAAACCAAGTGAGTAAACTACAAAGCCTTTCTGCTTCCTGGTCCACTTTGAAATCTATAAATCACAAAAAACTCCAGGTGGGAAAGATGGCACCTATGCTGCAATGTGAAACATGGGCTCTACACCTAGTGTGACCCCAACAAGCAGACTCATTGAGTGCGTCCTATCTCCACGCCTCACCAGCTCTGTAAGTAAAATGTCCAGATGTGCTCAAGGTCATGTTATGTGGATGACCTGGTAAATGACTGTGAAATGCCTGATTTACTGCCAGAACCTAGCTTGTTCCACTTGGGAGGGAACAAGGGCCAAGAGTAAAAGAGGTGCTGTCACTTCTTGTGCAGTTGTACTGTGCTCATTGCAGAATAAGCATAGGGATGATACTATGTCTTGACTATAATGAAAAAACAGAAGTCTAACACTAGGGCCTGAAATAATCATTTTCAAGACATGTTGGCTTTGTTAAAATCCTATGGAACAACACATGCTCTTCTATTCCTATAGACTCATGAGAGCAAGTACTGCCATTTGTCTGTGCACGCTCAAATTCTCTGATGCAAATCAAATATTTAAGGCACCACGAATGTAAATGTGTTGGAAAGACTCTCAGACTACCAAACCTGCAAGGAGCAGTTAGTTTACTCCTTGTACCTTCTCTTACCTTCTAGGACTGCTCTGGGAAGTGGACTGCCTGCCTGGTTTTGCTTCAACATTTAACACAGCTTCATGATGGTTGCTTGTTTCAGACATCTCAGAGAGCACTGTGAACTAAGACCCACAAAGACAGACAACAGATATCTTGCCTGGTTTTGTGACCCACATACAGCTTCATGCCCTAGCACCCAACAGGACTTTGGTGTACTCAAGGCAGCCTAAAGCAATTGATTTCAGAACCATCTTTGTAATTCTAGGAATGCTGGGTCAGCCTTTAGAAGATCAGTTAATCGAAGGTTTCTAGCACATAAGAAATACCCTTTTGAGTCATCATTCTTGTTCAGGTTTCATTGCTTTCTGAAATGAAAACTTCTCTGTCCAATCTTAACTTAGAACCTCTTTGCACAATTGCATCCCCATACTATATGAAAGATTATCTGAATTAGGATACCTCGGCTGTGCCCAATGGGAATTTCCCAATGGCCGTATCAGGGCAGTTACGCAAACTTAGTTTGTACAACAATAATGATGGATGACAAAATCAGGGGGTTTGGTTGTTATGTGCACATTTAAAAAAAAATCGCATCTAAACACTGGTGTTGTGGGGTTCTGGCTCCCCCACCTTGTCAAGTCAGCAACTGCACTTGGGACAAGGACAGAAACCAGATTCCAACTGTCCCAGCTGGAGCTGGTCCCCATGAGGATGCCCTCCATGCAGCATTCTCTAAGGCTCAGCCTCTAGGTCCCATTCAGCCTGTGCTCCCAAGTTTTCATCCAAGCATCCAAGAATCTCCTATTCAAAATTGGTCCCTGGATAACTTCACAGAGTGTGATTTTTTTTCACGTTTGATCTGATCTTTTCTTTCTTTTTTTGATCATTTATTGTCTATTAATGTTTCATACATTTATTTATTTTGTTTGTCTCTTCCACTTGAATATAATTTCTCCCGGAGCAAGGATTTTGTGTTTTGTTCACTGTTCTACCTTCACTGTTCAGAACAGTATCTGATACATAATATACGCTCAATAAGTATTTGCTAAATGAATTGCCCACCTCATCCCATGCCTACTCCCCTAAGAAGTTTTGAAAGTCCCTCTGCCTTTATCCTCTCAGATCCCTAACCACTTGCACTACATAGAGTGGTATTCTATGTGGTATATTATACTCTAAATGGTTATCTTTCAACCCTGGAGTATTAATCCTCAGGAAAATAATGATAGTGGAGGAACAAAGATATATACATTAAGATGTTCATAAGTACAATCATAGGAGTGTAAAGTTTAGAAAAATAAATTAAAATCCCCTCAATAAGAGAATGTTGAAGTAATTATGGCAATGATGGAAATCATATTAACATGATAAATATTTGAAACCTTTTAAAGATATGGAAAAATGTACTTACCTTTAAATATTTATAAGGCTAAAAACACTATTACCTGGTATGTCCTGTGATTGTTCAAATATATATATAGACAATGGTATGTAGGACACTATTAAATATTAATGACAGTCATTTCTGAGGGGCAGCATTATGGGCAATTTTACCTTTTTTTTAATTTACATTTTTCTAAGTTCCTATAATGAACACATATCATTTTACAACTAAATGTTTACCTAGATACTTAAAACAATGGAAAAGTGTTATTTA
Organism: Uropsilus gracilis; assembly: GCA_004024945.1. Lineage (NCBI taxonomy): Eukaryota > Metazoa > Chordata > Mammalia > Eulipotyphla > Talpidae > Uropsilus > Uropsilus gracilis. The sequence goes on along the minus strand of PVHY01000151.1, from coordinate 83,219 downwards.
CATGATAATGATGGTTACAAAATTAAATGTTTAATACTTTTGAGTATAATGCATTATTATAGGTTAATTTAAAAAAAACTGTAAACATAGTAAATTCTGGAACTTTTAATTCTGGCTTTAGCATGTTGCAGAAAATATAAAAATATGTTATCTTCCCAAAAGGAACATGGAGTTGAGCAGGAGTAAAGAAAAACCTAAACATTGAAAATGTTCAGTTTTGAGGAATGTTTGACCTGTAACCATGAGAGGAGGGTGAAAACTCTTTTTCCTATTGAATTATGATGTGAAAAAGAAGAAATTTTAAAATTAGGAAAGGGGCAAACTTGGTCCACACAAGTGTTAAGCAATGGCAAAATATGATTTCAACACAATTGCTCAAGGGGCAGTATGAAGCTAAAGGGGAGGGGAAAGGATTTTTCTTTCAGTTTGGAATTCAGCATCAGGAAGACATGAGGGCAGGAAGTCGGATCCTTTTTCAATTCATTTGAAATGATAAGGTGAGGACAGCTTGAAAGGACTTTTAATTATATGATGAGAGGAAGGAAAGGAGAGAGAGAAAGGGACCAGGAGAAACCTGGTTTTATATGTTAAATGATGAAGAAGAAAATAGAAAATTAAAGAGGAAAAGGCTTACAAGCAGATAATCTTAAGACTGAAATAAGGACTTCAAGAGGAAAGTGCCAACATTTCCTGTGGAAAATAGAAAATGCAGAACACTCAATTGAGCCTGTGGTTGCTCCTCTCTCCTGGCAGCAGTGACGTCTGGTGATGCAGGAAGAGATAAGTGGCCCTCCTTAGCCTGCACATGTGACCTCAGGTCATGGCAGGAGCCAGCCAGGGTCAGCGGGAGGGACTGGAAACCAGCAGTGGTGGTCAGGGTCACAGAATAAAGCCCTCTTTTTATAGTGCTTTTCAGTCCCAGTTTAGGGGGTTATGACCTAAAGGGGGATGGCATCCTCCTGTGGACATCTGCTAGAAAGAGCATAGAAGAGCTCTGGAAGAGCTAGAGTGTCTTTCCCCACTTCTGGATTGTAGTTTCCTCTTCAAAATGAGATTAAAACACCTGGCTTTCAGAGTTGTTTTAAGGTCCATATGATATGAAATACTTTTAAAAAAAATTTTTGTAACTATATGGTGCAAGTTTAAAAATTAATTGTTCTTCCCACTCTAAATGTTGGTTAAAAAATTATCATGAGGAGCAAGAAAGCTATACACATTACACACAAGAGTAAATCCTTTGGAAGTAACGTCAGTCTATGATTCCCCTAAATCTACAAAGGGCAAGAACTGGTTCCTCCCTTCTCAGAGGACAATGGCTACCTCAGGGCCTGCATCCTGGGAATGTTCCCATCTGCACACTCTGTTTTGCTGATAGATCCAAATGTTTTTAGAGGCAGCCATGAATAGGTTAAAGTCTCAGAGATCTCAGACATGTCTAATCCAATAAGAGGTTTGGTAAAACATGCGTTATCACTTAAAGAATAAATGTTTAAAAATAGAGCACAGATGTGAAATTTGACGAGAGGGAGAGAGAGATAGAAAGGGTAGCATAAGAGAACTTCTGGGCATTTGTACACTATTCTCAGTTTTGGTCACCTTCAGCTAAGCCTGTCCTTCTGATGTGCTCTGCCAACTGCTAAATGCTTCAGGGGTGCTTCAAATTACTGAAGCAAAGCTGGCAAACCACTCTGAAAATTAGAAGTTAGACCCAGGTCCCCTTTGGATATTTCTAAAAGCAGAGCAATGCAATGACAAAGTTAGTCTTTCTAAGTTTTATTATTTAAAAAGTTATACTTAAGGAGCAAAGAGTAAGCTCTTCTGAAATGAACAACATTTATAATAGGAGTCTTGAGAACTAAAGAGAAAAAAAAATCATAATTAGACAGGCATTTGTCACAAAAGATAGGCTCTGGATTGCCAATCTAAAATTCATAGGAATTCCCACTTCTGCAGGAAGTATTTCCTGGCCTCTCTAACAAGCAGAGATTTTTCAGTTTTGACTCCCTCTGCACCAAAAAAAAAAAAGAAGAAAGAAAAGAAAAGAAAAGAAGAAGAAGAAGCAATTTGCAATTTGCTCTATTAAGTTTCATGAGTTAATATCTGTCTTACTGATGGTAAAGATACTAAAAACCCAAGGTTTAAGAACCAAGTCATCTCCTTGAGTTTCAGCACACTCACACTGAAAATACTCGTGCATGTTTAGAAAATCGTTTCATTCAAATGAAGAGTCAGAAAGGGATTCATCATAGTCAACTCTAAGGAGATTTTCTTTTAGTAGAGCTTTGAAAGACATATGAAGTAAAAAAAAAATACTTTACCACCACAATTTTGTTATTTACATTGCCACTGGCAAACTGAAAGGAGTCCCCATTGTTGGCATTAAAGTATGAGTTACCAAGAATAAGGAATGCCTCCTGGCTGAGGACAGACTTGTGTCCTGACCAATTACTGAGACACTAAAAGGAAACTGTCCTTAGGAACACCAAGCTGTTCAGGTTTTACTTCCATAGAATGCTCTGCCCTTGACTTGCTGCACAGGGATCAGAGTATTTCTTTTTTTTACAAAGAGATTCTCTAGAATGTATTATAAAGACAGTTTTCATCGAAGTCAATGATGAATAAGAGATGCGGCTAAATTCTACCAGTGGGACATGAACAGCTTAACCTAAAGTGAGTCTGCAGTGAAAACCAATGCATTTGCATTTCAGCAATTTGATCTGTGGCAAGTCTGTGATGCATTACAATGCTGGGATCAAATCAAGCCTTTCTGGAGCACATCCAACCACAACAAGAGGCTATGGGAACCCTACTGCATGCAGTTCCTCCACTGCTGTTTAATTGTGCTCATCTCCTAAACCATAAGGGTAATTAAAAGCCATCTGCATACAATGCAATGGAAGTGTAGATGGAAAACACAAACATGTGTGGCCTCAGGTAAAGGGAGAAGAATGTCTAGTCAACCTTCCTTAGGTGCTTCCCACTTTACATGACCAGGATGGTTCTACCTCTGCTGAGATGGAGTTTTGATAAGTATCCCATCCTTAAAACAGGATCTGCTGAACAATTTCCTGGATAGAGTCCATTTCTTCAAGTTTTGCTCATACCTGTTTAGCTAACTCTTAGAGACAGACCTATGACCTACTGGACAGCATAGGGGTGGATGATACTCTATCCACACAAATCACACTTGTAGGAACTTGATATAGTCTCCAGAAAGTTGATGTGAACTTAGGACTTTATCTTTTCTGTAAACTCTGGGGGCAAACACAGAAAACCAGTGGACTAGTGTCCCAGTCTTAATGCCTTCCTACTCCCCATTGACCAATATGTCTCCTAGTAGCCAAACATAATGACCAGAACTGAAAGGAAAGGAAAAGAAAATCAAGCAATTTATCTCTGATCACAAATGTATCCAGACTGGTTCTGAGATATAGCTGGTTCTAATTTTAACAAACAATAGTGTCTGGCCTTCATTTCTTTTTTTCTTTTTCTTTTTCAGGCATTTTCATCAATGATGTGCATATCACTGCTTCAGCACACAAGGGAGCAGCTGGGGCTAAGGCTTAGGGAGTAAGATTTAGTTTTAAGCTTTCTTCAAAAACCCGTTAGCAGCAGAAAAATTCAGTGATTTCAGAATTAATTATTTTCATGTCAGTTCTTTCTTCAAGGGTGGAGGAAAAGAGTTGGAGAACCTGGATCCAAGACCAAAGGTAGGAAAAAGATGGTATTTTTTCAGTAATATTTTTAGAACTAAGCTTCTTAGTGAAAGAACAAGAAAATTAAAAAAAAAAACAAAAACAAAAACAAAAAACCTTAATTCATTCCCAATTGAGACTCTCTTCAATATTATAAAAATATGAAAGCCAGGTTTAAGGGGAAAAAAAGTGAAAGTGAGGTGTGTGCTTGGGAAGAAACGAATTGGAAAAAAATGAAAGTTGGATAGATTTATATGTCTACAATCAAGATCAGTCCTTTAATCTTTTTTGTATTTGTATAACAAGCACAGAAAGTTCATTTGTACTAATCTCTTTTCTTTGTTGCATACTCAGTCTAGAACCAACTCAAATGTCAACACCTGAAGACCACCATAAAGATTTTGTTGTTGTTGTTGTAAAGCATAGTTGGAATTTCTGAACTCATTTCACATCAGTTTCTCTGGTCCTCTTGACAGATATTTAACAGGAGTTTGGGTATTTTTAAGTAAACTGATTTATAAGAGTCTCAGAAGCTTGCACATATGAAATGGAGGTGCTCGCTTCATAACACTGAGTAATTCCACTGCACCTTAAAATTCAGGGGCATTTTATTCAAGAAGAATGCCTTAAATTGTAGGGAATCAAAAACGAATATGGTGATGAGATTTGGAGGAAAGGTTTAAAATAGGCTCCATTGAAAATAGTCAAGTATGAGGAAAGGCATCACTTTAAAATTCTCTTCAAACAGGAAAGAAAGGACATGGCATCACAGTATGTGATCATCATTTGGCAAAAAGGTCCACTCTTTTATACCAATCCCTATAGGTTAGTGGTAGCTGCCTGGAATAGTGGGGTGTAAACAATGAGGGTAAGTCTTCTCTAAAATCATGAATGATCAATGATGTTTATTTATTTTCCAATATGCTCCCCCAGTGATCCAGTCACTCATTCATTTATACACTGAACAAGTATTTTCTATATGCTCACTCTAGCCTAGCAAGAATACTACACATGGAAATAAATGGTCAACAAAAGAAGTCATGAGGCTACATATTCAGTCCTCATATAACATTAATTAGCAGGGCAGGTAGTCTTTATTCAAATAATCATGAAACAAATGCAGAATTATATTTGTTTGGCTACAGGAATGCCAAACAGGATTTAACACAAGTTTGAAATTTCCAGATGATCTGATCAAAAAAGTGATGTTGGATGGAGAGTGGATAGGCATTAATTAGGTGAGCAAAAGAAGGAAATGTGGTCTAAATTGAGTGAATTAAAAGATAGCAAGAAAAAGGACTTGAAATGTCTTTATCCCACCAACTAGGGGAACCAGCACTGGAAGCTAGAAAGTAATGAGTATATTAACAGGTTTTTCTTAGATAAGATTATAAATCTGCCCACTGAGGTTAAAATCTCTGACCTGGCCTAGAGGCTAACTAGAGTTCTTCAAGTATTAGCCATCAACCACCTTGAATAGTCCAAAAGCTGATGTTGGCCACGGTTGTCCATCTGCCTGCCTTCTTTCAAAAAGGAAGGATTATGACTTCAGTGTTATGCCATGGTGGCTAACAGGGAGAGCATTTTGTCCAAGGGTCCTATTCATGTACTACATGGAAATCTCATCAGGTGTGACAATCAACTTTTGGTATTCATTATTCTTTGTGGCTCCAGTGGAAGCAGTAATGCTTTTTAAAACTGCAAGCTCAGCACTGGGATGCTTTGGAGGTTAGTACCATGAGATCTGGGGAGTAGGTTCAGTGGGACAGTCCTAACCAGAGCCCTCTGGATGCCACCTGGGGAAACACTCCCTGTCATAGGGCTGTCAAGCTGGTGTTGTCTGCTTTCCAATTGTAGAGAATTTCTGCTCCAGGATAGACTACTCTAATCAGATCCTTTACAATAGCCATACATGGCCAACTCCACTCATTGCTCTCCTACTCACCTGTTCACATTCTTGTTCATTCTACTTCAGCCACACTGGCCTCTGCAATTCCCAAAAACAAGAGCACTCCTACTTTAGGCTTCTGAACTGATTATTCCCTTTTCCAGACTACTCTTATTACAGGACACACTCACCTCCTTCCAGTCTTTGCTCAAATGTCGTTATCCCAGTAAGGCTCATCCTGTCCACCATATTTTACATTGTCACCAGTGCCTTATTGCAACTCCAACACCCTTGTTCTCCCTTATACTAGTTTATAGGTTTTTTCCTACCCTATAATGATAATTTATTATGTTTACAGTTTATTGCCTCTCTCTCCCTACCTTCATTAAAAAAGTAAGCTCTGTGAGGAAGCTCTACTTTGGTCAAGATGTGTTCCAAAAATGCTTGGGGTTCTAACACAGAAAATACACCCAATGAATAGTTGCTGAGACAAACTTCAATATGGCATCTGTTCTCATCAAATAACCCCCTCTCACTCCCATACCCCTTGGCACATAGGGAGTCACCAATTGAGGCATTAGAATTGGGTTTCTCTTAGGATATCTAGGCTAATCAATGGCCTATGGTATTGTTTTAGGGAGATGGCATTCAGACTAGTTAAGAGCAAAGTATCAATACACCTAAAGGACATTGGCCCAGCCCATACTTCCAAGAATGAGCATATGATGGTAACAGTGTGATCTGCTTGCTTAGAGACTAGTTGGTTGGTGATGAGGGAAAAAAGACATATTTTTAAACGTATGCATATAAAAAGTACTTGGCACAGAGTCTGACATGTGAACTGTGTGTTTATTCACATAAGTACTTATTAATTGCTACAATGTACTTTGTCAAAGTGCAGTTACTAGGGGAGTTGTTAAAAGAGTGACAACTGAGATCTGTGACTCACCCTCCCAGGGGTGTCCTTTCTACATAGATAGTAGATCACTATCACATTTGCTGCATACAAAAACAGGTAAATTTTGTAAATGCTACAGGCTCCTTCAGGAAAGGCTGGGAGCTTGGATATAGGATTCCTGATGTGTCTGCCTACTGTGCCCCAGTGTTTGGGTTTTTGGAACAGAAAGCCTTAGGTGCCTATGCCTGTCATTCTTCCTCCCATAGTTCTAGAGTACGATGTGACTTCCAGGTATAAGAAAAGCAGCAGTGATTAAATCAAAACTATCTCTGAATGCTGAAGTTGGTAAAAATCAATGAGTAGCTAATCTTGGCTCGTGCTAAAACAAGATTTGTTCTAAGACATTAAACTACAGGCGGCATCTGGCAAGATCTGTTTGCTCTGGAGCAAAGGGCCTCTTCAAGTATCTTGGTGTGTTGAGCAATGAAGACTGAACAAGACACCCAACCACTCTAGATGTCTTGTTCCTTCTCGATAAGAGAATCTGTTTTTTAGCTTTACTGAGAATAGATGCATGCAAAGCTGAGATGCTCGCATGAGCACACTGAGAGCTCAAAAATATTAGTAATTATGGATGAAATCAAATAGACTAAGCTCAAGAGGTTTGGGCAGAACCTACTCATTGTGAATGAATGGTTGAAGATCATTTTTAAGTGGCTATTTTGACACCTACTTCAGGCTGAAGTATGCAAAACTCAAGTCCTAGGGGTTATATTCTGTGTGTCTTGAGTCAGTTATGCCAACTAGGTATACACTAGGTATCTACACTACACTAGGTATCTCACTAGGTATCTCAGCAATGGCCCTTGGAAAAAAGAAGTAACCCTACCGTACCCAACCACAGCAGAACTGTGAGAACTGACTCTGGGACAAATTCCCCAAAGGACACTAGATACACTCCTAGCATAGAGTAAACACTCAATAAATAAAATGAATCAACCCTGGAATCATTATCATTTGCTACAAGGACACATACATCTATATGTATTTTCTTGCTCTGTGGCAGGTAAAGTGTGGGGAAAGATTTCAAACCTAAATCACCGAGGAGCCCATCCTCCACCTTGCTTCCTCTTTCCACAACAGCCCTTCAGACTCTGCCTTAGCCAGGCGGGAACCTAACTTTGCAAGGCTGGGGTTTCCCCAATGTGCCCCATGATACCCAAAACCAAGCTGTCGTGAATAATGAAGGCTTTGTGCAGTTTCCCAGGAGCAAATTGAAGGGCTACACTCAATCCTTCCTGGAATCCAGAGAGTGCATTTTCATGATGCTGAGAAAGAAAAAAAAGCAGCTTTAAAAAATTCCTCACCGAGAAAAGCAAAGGGAGATATGGAAGGACAAGCATCTAAGAGTCAGAAAGAAAAATTCATCTGCTATGCTTGACAATAAGGTGATAGAAGTCTTGACTTTGAAACAATGCCAAGTTACTTTAGAAGAGTTGACCCTGTAGGTAAGGTGGCCACCAAGACTGGAACCCTTGTAAATACATGACAAAATGAAATTACATTACAATCAGGATATAATGCTACCACCTATGGTTCCAGACTTTATGGCTACCCAGTGCTGGAAATCATCAGAAGAGGTGGAGATCAAGATAGGAAGGAGCTCCTATGCACCCCCACCCCCTATTCTGGGCTAGTGTGTCCTTAGCAGCTGACTGACCTGAGACCTTTGGATCATGTAAGCATCGGAGCTGGACCCGCGGTACATGGCCGTAAAATCTGGGCTGTAGCCAGCATCACAAGTGCATGGTATGTTCGAGCTCAGGGACTGTTTCCTAGGTCTATAAACCTGTGGGAGAAAGCTACAATGGTTAGGTGCAGGAGCGGGGGATGCAGGGTGAACAGGGAGGAAATAGGAAAAAGCAAAGAAGGAGGCTTGTCTTGACTTTCTTTGGCCAAGTGGGCAGAAAACCCAGTGTAGAAGATGCACAGCCCCAAACAAAGAGGTCAGATGAAGCGGTCCCCAACCCGCGGGACCAGCATTAGCAAGGCATGCTGCTCTGTGGAATGACCCCAATGTCTGGCAGTGACTAGGAGACTTTTCCTTGGCAGGAGCGGGCACCCAGGCGTGGCAGTGGTCTCCCTCTCTCTCAGCAAGGCAGTGCCATGAGAAATGGACACTGGGTCAGGGTGTCATGATGACTTTTCCTTCCTGAGGAGGGAAAGGATTGGTCCAATTGTGGGGGAAGGATGCTTATTTATCTCTTCCTGCTCTCCTTTCGCTCACTGTAGCAAAGAGACCAATCTTAGGGGCTAAAATGAATGTAGACATACTATGCACAGCACCTGTGGCATTTAGAAAGCTTCAGAGCCACATATGTCTCTTGCTAAGATGTGACAAACACCTTCTGAGATGATAGACCACTGAGCCACAACATCTGCTGAGTGGGGTTTGTAATTCTAACATTTAAATGAATACCTTCCGAAAGCCCCCAAGTTATCTATGGAGGAGAAATAACATCTGATTATTTCAGGGATGATCTGCAATATGCTTCAGGTAAAATGATATCCATTGAAATCACTTCCAAAAAACTTCAGAAAGCAAAGAACTTTCTGCACATATTAGAACTTTGTCCCTCCTTCCTTTACCCCCCCCCCCAAAGAAATACAGTGGCTTAGAGAGGAGAAAAAAAAATACAAGGTAATAGAATAAACAGGTGATTTTTAAAAACCTGACTAATAATGGCTAGGGAGATCTCCAAACATTGTCTAGCAGTGCAAGGGGCTGGCTGGAATTATCCCCAGGTTGTAAACTTCTGGAAGAAACAGTTGAAGAACCAAAGTTGGATGTATGGAGAGAAAGAAGTCTAAAGAATTAGATGAGGGAAGTTTTTTAATAGGACCCAGAAAGTGAGCAAGAGAGAAGGTAACAGATCTAATGGGAAAGAAGTTGCCAGAATTTATTTCATAGTTTTTAGGATTTAGTTTCAGAAGTCATATAAAGAAGTCCACTGGAAGGAAGAGAGCTGAGAGATATTTCAGGGAAGATGATGCTAATATAAAAGGAAAGGAAAACAGCACGGTGGCAATCCACACAAGCCCAGGCACATGCACAGAAAAGCAGCTTATGGTGTTTCAGCAACAACTCGGGCCATTTCACTCCTATCTGGTTTCAGCTGCTTGAGCCCGCAGGATGGACATGGGAAAATGAGGAGCAGTTAAACCCAGAGAAAGCACCCAAGGCCCCAAATCCAGCAAAAGTCACTTTTCATGCAGTGGATCCTACCTGCTGTTTTAACTGATGCACTAATCGATCTTTCTCCCGCTTGAGGGCCATGACTTCTTCCTGCGTCTTTTTCTTTTTGGAGGCAGACAATTCCAGCAAGGCAATGTTTGCATCCTTTTCACTGATTGCTGCAAGCAGTGCTTCCTGTCTGGTAAATAAAGATTATTGTGATCATTTTCATAAAGTGAAAAAGTAAACCAGTCAGCTATTAGAGTTGAAATGAACCACTGAGTATTGTCTCAATGGAAAGGGATTATTTATAATAAAAGTTAAAGACAAACTTCCTCTTTCACTTTCAGAGTAAACAAAGTAGTTTGGGTCAGAATCCCTGAGAGCACTATGTGCCCTGAGAAAGGCATCTTTCAGTGACTTCATTGACAAGATTACATATTAGAAATGGAAGAAGTCAGTCTGACCATTCACTTCAAAAACACTTTCATCCATCTGTTTTTCAATTCAGTCATTTATTCATCAAACCACCCACTCACCCATGCACCCACCCACACACACACACATCCATCCACCCATCCATTCTCAATACAAGCATTCATCCATACAACCATCCATATTTATCTATATGTATGTGTATATGCACACATATATGCAGCCATCCATCTATCTGCCTAGTAAATCTGTAGATACTCCAATACACCCAATGAAATTAGGTTGTATTTTAATACTAAGTATTGTTTCTTGATGCAAGATTTTCTCCCGCAGTCAAGCAGAGATATTTTCAGTGCATTTAATGATGCATTGACAATATCTCCAATATTGCCAAGATTAGCAGTGCATTTCTATTTTCAATGCAGTTAAGAATGTTTCCCTACTATTCTGTTCTTTATCGCAGTAGTTATAACAACATTAAGTGCCCCAAGTGTCAAATATAGAAGTCATCCCTGATTCCTCTCCTTCCTTCTCCATCCAGAGCCAATTCACTAAAAACTTTAATAGGTTTTACTCCAAAACATATCCCTTATCTAAACGGACACATTACTACCAAACTCCCCTAATCACCAGCATCTACTCTCTGAGCTCATTCACTGGACTTCCTAGTAGAGACCAAAGTGATTTTTAAAAACATTATAATCTGGATTCCACCATTCTGTTTCATGGGAAAAAAAACAAAACATTACATCACCCATTAGATTTGAAATCCAGACCTTTTACTGATACCCAACAACTGACCCTGAGGTCATCTTTTTTCCCTTCATTCTCAGTCAAAAGGCTTCAATATATTTTGTTCTGAATCTCTTCTAGTCCTTGAAAATGTTATACTTGTTCTTGCCTCATAAGCTTTGCCTTTGTAATTCCCTTTGAGAAGAATGCTTTCACCAACACATTTGTTTCACTCAATATCTTACCCTTTACATTTTCAGTTCAAATGCATACTCAGAAAAACCCTCTGTAGCCATGCCCTAGCAGCATTTCTCCACCTTCCACTGCATGCTCATGGCACTGACTTGTTGCATTACACTGTTTGATACCCCCCCATAGGATTCTTCATTATCAAAAAGGGTCTTAGATATTTACAACTTGCTTACTTTCTAGACCCAATGCTACATGAAAATGGAACATCATCTGTTTAGGTGCACCAATTCTAAATTTCTAAAAGAGCACTAAGTATACTGGCTGGAAAAAATGTGTGCTCTGAGAGTGAGTTTACTTTATCCTTTTAAAGACTTCAGAAGATACTGTTGCACATCTTCTCTTATTAAAAAAAATTACAGTGCTTTGACTCCTGCTTAGTGTCTAATGATTGGTTTCTCAGAAAGTTGTTAAATTTGCCTCCTCCCATCTGTACAGTTCAGTTTTACAGCCTCATTTATTGCAAAATTTAACCTGGAACTTTCTGGAATAATTTTTGACTAGGAAATCATTCTTGAAGTATCTTCAACTCTCCTTCTCACTGGGGAAGTCTTGCCTAAATTATTTGTGCCACTTCTGCAGAATTATGGGTGACTTAGAAAACCTTACAACTCAGAAAAGCTGGGTAATTTCTTTAAAACAACCTCTAGGAGTAAAATCTGGTTATGATCCTGTTTTGTCTTTTTTTAATCCCTATCAGCAGAACAGGCCCCCTCCAGATGTCTGGATAAGATGGTCATTATTTGCATCTCAGATTTTCCCCTTTTTACTGCAAGGATTTGTATGGACTTTTCTGGGCCCTGTAAATGCCAGGCAGTAGGAGCTTCTGTTTGAGTCTCAGTCAGACATGTGAGCAGCAGAAATGTCAGGAAATATCTCTACTTTCAGAGGAAAACCAGTGCAGGCTGGAATACCAACAGCAGCATTAATATCCAGCTTCACAGAGCCTGTCTCCTTCTGGATAACATCTTGAAACAATAGACATGCTTGCTATTCACAGCCAGTGCATATACATGCAGAAGGCCAAGCTGAAGAGGTTATGCAGACTTCAAATTAGGGAGAGTCCATTTGCTATCTAATCCAATGTAGGCACAACACATTCAAGGTGATAGCAATATTTTGCCCCATTCTACCCCAAACTGAAATGTCTAAGTAAAGTTTATTTTAATGGAAACAACCTAAAAGATCAATATTGGAAAAACTGGGAATTGATGGTAAACCATGATACACCCCTATAACTTACTTTTTATAGCTCTATGTGGCCATTTAACATGCTGCTAAAAGTTTAATGACATGTGGAAACATTTATGTGTGTTGAATGATGATTCTCCATTATTATTCTATCATGAGTAAAGGCACTCTCTTCTTTTCTCACAGTCTTTCAAGGACGTTTGTATAGTGAAACGCTTGGAAAACAGAAGTAGTGTCTCCCTGAGGAGCAGATATAAACATCCTGATGACTGTATAATAGTATCTCCTTTCACAGCAAAGGACAGGTCCACTACTGCCTATTATAAAATACCCAGGTTACCTTAGTTGAAGGTTGCTCTTAAGTAATATAACCCATTGCACATATAGCTATTCACCTGGTCCATCTGCTTGTCTCATTGGATTGGATAAAAGGTAACTGACATAAATATGTCCATGTTACTTTCCACACCTTGAGCAATAAAGTCCTTTGTCTCTGGCTCACAAGTCTTTTGTCATCTGTCTGCACTTATAAAATAGAAGCAGCCTAAACTATTATCATGAAAACAGGAAAATTTCTGACTCTTCAGAATTCTTAACATTTAAGTATTTAAGTAGTAAATCCCCCAAACATAAACTATGTTATAGAAAGAAAATCAGGAGGAAATACACCAAAATGTTAATGGTCATTACCGCATGACAGAGGAGTAGATAGGCTAGGTTTTACTCTTATTTGTTATCTTTTCTGAATTAGTCCTCCCTCTCACAAAATAGCGTTAAACATTAAAAAATTGTGACAAGGGTATTTTAGGCACTAAATGGTAGCGACATGCTTAAAATACTTAACACACACTAAATTTGCCCATTCCACCATGTTTATGTTCTTTCTGTCCTCTCTTCATGCTGTGTTAAGTGCATGCAGGTGGGCATGTGAATGCACACATGTCTGGTATATGTATATCATGTATATCATCTCCTACTTAAATGGTTGCAATAATCTCCTAACTGGGTTCCTTATATCCACTTTTTAACCCACCTTCCACTTTCAAGTCAAAATTCAGAATTGCAGACCCTTAAGAAGTGATTATTAAAGCTGTGTTGAAAGTTGCCATCAACCCAAAGAATGCCTACTTAAATTTAAGCCTTAAATTTTTCAAAATTTAAACATATTTCTCTTCTTATAATAACATCCAAAATCCCAATAAACTAGTATTTAATTGTCAGTGTCAGTTTTCCATCAGAAAAAACTTATCAGTTTCATAATGTTCTACAGATATTATCACTTAAGTCTAGCACCAAATTTAGTGTCAGTTATTAAACCCCAAAATATATTTAAATGTTTTTTATAAAAGTACATTTAAAATCATTCATCAACATTAATATTCATACAAAATAATTCATCTTTTTATAACTTTTTTGTATGTTTTGTTCTTTGCTTTTGCCTAGCAAATCTGTTTCATAAATACTAACACAATACAATCATAGAACTCTGAGTAACATTAGGATAGCAAGGATTATATGTATTTTGAAACTTTCATTTAAATATTGGTTGTAAATGCATGCAGTTTCTTTCCAAAAGTACCTTGATTGAAAACTTTCACACTTTAGGGTATCTGGAAAGATGTTCTTCATATATCAGTTGTTAATCTGGCCATTTCCTATTTGTATAGGGATGGCAAGTAAAGCAAAGTCTTTAATTCTAGTTCAACAGAGCCATTACATTTGTGGATTGCTTTTAAGTAATAAAATTTACAAAATAATTAAAAAATGCCTCTCTAATAATAAACTCAAATGTTTTAAACCACCATGGGCTAATTTCGCATAGCCACACATTTTCATTGTTCCTCCTTTAAAATTTTTTTAAAAGTTCCTTCTTTAAAAGGGTGGTCTTTCAGTGGATACTGGCAACATCTTTTTCCAAAGATCAATTTTGGAGCCATCTCTATATCAGATTCAACACTTTCAAAATTTCTATAAGACAATGTCCTGAAATATTGATTTAAAACATCCAATTAATGAGAAACACTTTACTGGAAATACAAGGGATATTTTAAAGAAAATGGCAAACATTGGAATAAATTAGGAAACTTAAATACTCCTGCTTTTCTTTCTCAACAGGAAATTTTGATTCAACCTCAGTGGAAAACTAACAAATGTGCAGGTCTGATGCTTTTTTCTTTTTTTTCTTTTTTTTTTTAAGGTTCATGTGTAGACTATGTCAGTGATAAGATACTTGGATATAAATTAGATACCCAAAGAAAAGTCCTCATTATTTTCCCAATTAAGTGCATTACCTTTCAGGTTCATAGCTTCAGAAATGATAATGCCCTATCAACCTGAAGCAAGTTTCTATGAACCTGAAATCACTTTCTGTACTGATTCTGTCCTTGCTTCTTATTCACAGGCAATGTGAAAAAAACATATATACTCATCTTTAGACAGTGGGGTTAAGTATATGCCAAAGGCTTACAAAATTATCTTTAAAACACTGCAATGTCCTAGTATACAATTACTAAGGTGATCTGTCTATGCCCCAAAATGTAGCTTAAAATATGAAAAGGAAGCCCAAATATGCTTGAAAGAAAGATAAGATAATGCAAAGAGAAATAAATCTGTAAAGTCTGCTGAATGCCAAGCTAAGAAAGTGGGCCATAGACAGCATTTTATCAAAGTGCAGCCTAAACAAATGTCAAGGGGAATAATTTCTTTAACAAATATGGGCAACAATGGAGTAAAAGGGGGGAAATTCTGTGCCCTTGCATGCATTTAGTCAGGGTTAACAATGGATAAAAATATGTGTAAGAACACATTTAATAACCCTAAACTGTCATTCAGTTTGTAGGAGGTAGTCAAGATACAGCTAATAAAACACCAAAAAAAATGGTTTTAGTCACCCTGAAAAAAATCCTCAGTGAATAAAACAAAAGAGGACTGAAGGGCGTCTCCCACCAAGATAAATGCCTTCTTCTGAGTGTTCCTGCGGCTAACCTTCAGGAAGAGAGCTCCAGGATCCTCTGACGGTAATACATCCCTAAGTCACTTATCACAGTCAATGTAAAAGGGAGCTTTATAAACATTTCTATTTTACTCCCCATTGCTGTCGTTCTATTACTGATGACTTGAGCACTGAGAGAGGGTCTAAAATTAATTTTAGAAGTTGTAAATGAGGCAGGCCAATTAGAAATTGTTATAAATTGGGTTGGGAGGAGAAGAAGCATTAACACATTTTTCCTGAGGGCTCTTGTTGTAGTTAGCTGACCTATCTGTAGGAACACATTCAATTACAAAAGCAGATGCTTAAAAAAGATGCATTCCATTAAGAAATGTTTGGATAATGACATACAAGGGAGAACCTACATTATGTATGGTGTTCAGCCCAGTCATGTTCTAATCATACTGTGGGGGAAAAAAATCATGCTCATTCAACTTTTCCCAGTTAATTACTGTTTTCTTTCCCTCATGACCCTGAATCTTCAAATGTAAGTTCAGTAGGAGGTGACTTAAGACAGAAAGAGAAGAAAGATCCTGTTCAAAAGAGCATCTTTCACCCCTGGGGTGAGGGTGAGTAGAGGTTCGCTATGATCTCCTGGAGATAGGTGCTCATTTGCCTAAATTTTAAAAGTTGTATTTTGAAATGGCATCTCAAGAAAGAAAGACTTTTGATATCAATTAATCTCAACACTAGCCACCAGCAGAATGATGTATTGTGTATGCAGAAGAACTGCTTGCATGAGGTGGGCCCACAGGGTGAGATATATTTGAACAACCCAAGTTTCAGCAAGGACAAAGAACAGACCAGATTTGTAAAGGCCAGGCTTTGGCAGCCCAGACTCCTTATTACAGTTTGTTCTCTGTCACCCAGCTAAAACTGACCTCAAGAAATAGTTTACTCCAATTACAGAGAATTTTGTCTTTGAAACCTAATAGCATACGACTGGAATTTCCTAAAACGGGGCCACAAAACCTTATGGAAGTTCTCTGCTCTGTGCACCAGCTTTTGCCCCACTGCTCATGCAGGGATGATCTGGGAATCACCTGGCCCATCTTTGAGTTACTCCCAGTGCAACTGGGCCAGAAAGCTCCACATTACCAACACCACATGGGCATTAGGATAGCAAATGTCAGTATCACTTGGCACTCCGCTACCAAGGGGTGTTGGTGAATCTGAGGACAAAACTGATTTTCTGATGCAAAAAATGTACAACAGCAGAGGAAGATGAGAGTCAGGAACAGATATCACCCCATCTTAAATGACTCTCTTTATTCTCATCTCTTTGGAAAATTGTTTAAACGTTTAGAAGTGGTGGGAGAACCACTATTCAAGTCCTTGGGAAAGCATGTATGAGGTATTACTGATTACAGGGTGCCTAAAACACAAAAAATTATTGGTGAATCATTTAATAAAAATAGGAAAACACTTCTTTTGATTATTTTATTCAATTATGATTTTTAAAAAACTTACAAAGATAAAATATCATTCAATTCCTCAGAAGGAGAAGGTACTGCTCTAGTGTCTGAGTTTTAGGATTGAATAATCTGAGCTTGAAGCTGAGCAAGTTATTGAATGACCCTGAAATCTGGATTTCCTACTGAATGAACCAAGAGCTAAAAGTAACTTTTTTTTTTTTTATTGTGGGGTATAAATGCATGCTTGACATGACCATGTAAATATTAGCAATCAATATATCATAACATGGAATAAATCAAATACAAAGATTTCAGAGTTTTACATTATTTTCTATAGGGTTCCCCTTTGTAGTCTGTGTTTCCAATGAGTTGATGGGTCTCTCATTTGCAATACTAGAAGAAAACCCTCTTAAATAGTTCCTGTTAAGCTATACCTTTGACTTCATGAACTGATGACTTTGAAAACAAAAGGAGGAAACAGAGGGAGAATGTGGAGAATCCATTCACCACAGAAAAGCTACACACCAGACTATTTGAATCTCACTTGGTAAATAATTGTTTAATATCATTCTGTTCTAACTGATTGGAAAGATCACACCAAAGTGACCAAGACATAATTTCATGCAGTATGAGAAATAGAAAACTGTTCTGAAAGGTGATCTCTTAAAAGTCAAGGTCTAGTACAAAATTTAAAATCACAGTCAAGTGATTTCAAAACAAAAATCCTTCCATTAATAGAACTTTTCAAAATGGCAATTTGGAAGGCAAGGAGGACAAGTAAAGTGAAAGGACTATGTGATCCACTAGCACATCCACATCTAGTGATAATGTTTAAAGATGATCAGCTTTCATTCCTTAGTCACTCTTGTTATTCCTATTCAATAGTAAGAAGGCTTTTCTGTTGACCATTTAACTCTGTCAAAGCAGATTACTGTGAAAAAAATGCCCAACTAGAGACCCTAGAATTGTTATTAATGATTGGTAATAAGAAAACCAAATACACCTGGACTTCACTGTGGTCCAGAATTTTGCCCACTATTCACCTAAACTAAACCTATTGTCCATGGATGATTAGTCACTGTCGAGAAACTTGTCTCATCACATTAACGTTTGCTTGAAAATGAACAATTATCAGAACATAGGTCACTGACTTCAAGACTTACACTGCAGGGCATCAGATCAATTACTTTTCCTTATTGGTAAGTAAGATATGTGTATGTGTACATATGTGTGTATGTAAGTCTCAGAAAATCTTGTATATTTTAATTTTCCTTCTACCATATATTTCAATCTCCTAAGATTTGTTGCAACTCTTCCCAGAGAGCAGCAAGTTGCCCTTTTGTTTCTGGAACTAAATATTTCCCTTCTTATTTGAATTTTTGGTGTTAAGTTAAACTTCCCTTTGTTTATGTTTACATGGCATAGAGTATTCCCATAGGGTAAATTTAAATGAAGACCAAAACATATTGTCATGTCATTGCTGTAAGAGTGATATGTGCTAAAGGGGACCTGTTCCCGAATTTTGTTAGCACAGCATTTGAAGAAAATCAAATTAAGACTCCGAAGAGCAGATATTTGTAGAGAAATAGAAAAAAAATAAAGTCTACTGAAGCAGTTCCTCTGAAAGGGTTCTTACTCAGGGGAAGATAAAAGGTAATTGTGCTTCTACACTAGGGGAAAGGACCACAGTTGGTGGGTCTGTGTGTGCTATGGTTGATTCAAACAACAGGGGAAAGGGAGTTTTCAGAAGGAGAGGTAATGAGATGGGCTAAACAGATTTCCATCAACCTGAAGCTGTTTTCCCTTGCTATGCCTGCAACAGAACTGAACAACTCTCAGGCACCTGTATGAGTCTCTGTCACAAAGCTGATGAAAGCATCCTCAAAGATCTAATTCCCTACACAAATGTCTTAGCTATTTTAAGACATCTGGACTGAGGTCTGCCATCTTGTGGCCATTGCAATAAGTACTGCCCTTTCCCATTTTCCCTAAAGTAGTGATACCTCTATAACCTAGATTGTAAAAAGATCCAGCAAAAGATATGTATAAAAGAAAATGAATGTTAGCCATAGGAAAGTTCCATGAAGTAGAGTGAGCTGGAGCATTTCATATTCTAAAATCTTTTTCTCTCACATTTTTCATTCCTCAATGAAAGTCTAGATTCAAAGTATTATTCATCAAATTATCAAATAATTACTCATTAGGGAGTCAGGCATGCCAAGTTGATTAAGAAGAAGTAGGTATGCTTAAAGTGCCTATTTTTTTTAAGTTATCTTCCTGTTCACATAGCTGCTTCCAAATGAATGAAAGTGTCCACATTTCTATACTTGCAATAGATTTTTTAAAAGGACATATAGAATAAAAAAGACTGTAATTTAAAGGGGCATCAGACCTGAAAACTAGGACATGCTTTTTTGGGAATAACTATAAGTTTAAATGACAGAGATTATAAATACACATTTCAACATTGTGAGGGAAAGATATGAGATTAAATTTGTCACAGTACTATGCTGGGGAACAAAAATCACTAAAAATGTGACCATAAAAACACACAGAACCTAACACAAACTCATTAACCATTTGTTGAATGTGTCAATAGTGAGGAAAGCAAATGATATGGCCATTTTTTAAAATGAAGGTTCACAAATGCATCATAGCTCCAAACTCAAAGGAGGTCTAAGGTCATAGTCAATGACCATAAGTTACTCTCAGACTCTAAGTACAGAAGTACTCATATATGTCTATATCCTTAATGCTTTGTAGTGCTAAACAACTAATTTTAAAGACTTACAGAATGAAGAGCTACAAAAATCAACTTGTGAATTCAGAAATGAATTGTAATGAAAAATTGTATCTGGTGGTTACCTGAAATTTCTGAATTCATGAATACAAGATGTAGAACACTACTAGAATGCTCTATCTCAGAGGGTGAGGGAACGTGAAACCAGATAGCGGATGCGGAATGAGAGAGTCTGGTAAACTACCTGAAAGCAACTCCACATCTGGAAAGAATCGTGGGGGAACCAGCCCAAGACACAATGGTATAGAAAGCAGTCTCAGATTTGCAGTACGGGTGGCCTTGTGGCTCATGGAAGTGAAATTTCCACTTTGGGAGGAGCGATCACTAGAAGTGGGAACATTTCTGATGTGAAATTATGAAGTCCAAATGGGAGCAACTGAAATGAACATGTTCTTCTGGGGTGGTGGTTTACTAGCTATATTAGCAAAATAAACTGACCAAATGAGCAATGCCCAATTCTTCAATCCCTTCACCACATATTTATTGAATGCTCACTGCGTACCAGATACCAGGCAGAAGAGGACAAACAGGACAGGTACATCTTTGCTTCTGTGGAGTTTACAGCACAGCAGACCCAGAGACACTCCACATAGTCAGGATTAGGCAGGCCTTACCAATAAACCTCTGAACACAAAGAAATACCTTTCTCTTTCAATCAAGAAAAAATACCAAATCATCCGCAATAAATACCATGTAAAGAAGAGCTATATGAATCCTGTTTACCCCACCAAAGGGAAGGCCATAAACTCTTATATGGCATTTTCACTCACATGTAACAAATACTGGAAAAAATAATTCAAAAGTTCCTTCCCACCTATCCTCTTCATTCTGAATGTATAACCCAGCTGGTAACTCAAAAACAAACAAAAACAGAAACACAGAACATGTTCATAGCGATTTAGCTGAATGACAGGAAGTATACTTTTTTTGTGGGACAGAAATAATAAAATATTTTTGATTTCATATAGTTCAGCCTAACAATTTTCTTCCATAAAAAGAAAGGTTTATTTTTTTGTCTTGTTTGCGTACTTATGATGTGTGCCCATAAATAATCTTAATTCTCACTTCTTACCCTCAAAGGTTTCAAAGGTTGAGGTAATCCCCCTTCTACAATATCTGCTATCCACCTGAACCCATAACTAAACAAGAGACAATTTACCAGGTCCTTAGGACAACCTACACAAGTTGGATGAGAGGAGTGGGAATAGAAGCCACAGGTGTAATCGGGATGCCCAAACCTGGAAAATCACTTAATGTTCCTGGTGAGCAGACCCAATCTGACAGTGAGGATCACTCCTCAAATACTAATCTGTTGACTGCTTGCTCTGAGGTCAAACCATCTACCTCCTAGTACAGTGTTGAAACTGACCAGCCCCACTGAACAGCAAAAGAGCACCTCCCTTTAGATTTGAACTTCAAGTCTTGGGACATAAGGCAGAAGTCAAGGAAAAAATGGAGCTGCAATACTCTTAAAAGGATTTTCCAAAGTCTCATTGATGACAGCCTCCCCCCTACTCTCCATTAAAAAAAAAAAAAAAGCATCCTTGGGGATGGTTGTGGCATAAAAGAATAGCTGAATATTAACCATTGACTTTATCTTCACCATATCTGATGGGAATTTACTATGGAAAAATAATGTGCTATCGAGGAGGTGTTACCAGCATTCAGAAAGGGATAAGGCTTCCAAATTCTTTTGGTAAAGAAAGCAAATGCACATGATCGATCAATGACTCCATTGTTAGAATGGAGGGTAAGTATTTTTAAAAAAGAAAGACAAGCCCCCATCTATGCAGATTAAAGGAAAACCAGAGGGAATGCCCCAGATGTTCCTCAATATACCCTAATTATAATAATATTCAGCAATTAAATGAGTACTTTCTAGACTTGAATGTCATGGGCCAATAAAATGAAAAAATATTTTTTGAAAACAACAAAAAGCTTGATAATCTAATTAACTTATTAAGTTAAACAAGGCTTTATTTAATTTGTTTGCTGTATGCATATGCAAGGTATAAGTAAAGCATATTGTTTCATTTATTCCTCTCCAATTACACTCCAAGGGGAAAGTTATTATTATTCCTATTGTGAAGTGGAATAAAGTAAGTCTGTGAGACCTAAGAAGATTGCCCAGAGTCACGTTGTTTTTAAATGGTGGAACTAGAAATTGAATCAAAGTCTTTGTGACTTGGTCATTTCACCAATATGCTTGGTTTCAGGAAGGAAGTAGTGCCCCTTTTGTGTGGGATGATAGTGTAGGCTTTTCAGAGGATAGGGATGACAGCTGGATGTGAAGAAGGGATGCACAAAAAGGGCTGAAAAGAAAGAGGGGTTTCCAGATGGGGATAAAAATCTGGGGAACGGCTAAGATGATTCAGTCATTTAAAATTAATTCTCTTTTGCTTTATGCCTAGTTCCAGCTGCATAACTTCCAAGAATGTTAGTGCACAATCAAGGAAAATGTATGACCAAGTTAAATAATTCCTAAGTGCCAGGCTGAAGACTAGTACTGGCTTGTGCTGAGGTTCTTACTCATATACACACTCACACATACACAAGTGCTTACACACTCATATGCACTTATTGTGGGAATAAAAGATTGCCAATATCCCTCCCATGTAATGGCCTTTCATTCAAACCTCAGTAATGTCTTTCTTATTTCTGGTATTAAAATGTCCTTTTTCAAGTGACAATAATAGCTAACATACAGAGAGGCTCATTTAATTCAATAATTTAATTACAAACTTTATTTTGTTTTCAAAAATA
The DNA here is from genome assembly GCA_004024945.1 of Uropsilus gracilis. Classification (NCBI taxonomy): domain Eukaryota; kingdom Metazoa; phylum Chordata; class Mammalia; order Eulipotyphla; family Talpidae; genus Uropsilus; species Uropsilus gracilis. The sequence goes on along the minus strand of PVHY01000151.1, from coordinate 60,929 downwards.
TGTTTTCATGTTATTGGTCCAAGATATTCAGGGTTAGAAAGTACTTGTTTGATTGCTGAATTAAATTATAATTAGGTTATTCTCTTTGGTCTTCCTTCACTCAGTGTAGATGGGTACTTGCCTTTTCTTCTGAAGAGTTCTTTGATGTCTCTCTAACACTGCTCATGTTTCCAAGTAGCAACCGTATAAATATCATGTTGAACTAAAATTATTCTTACTGGGTGACAACAGGGAAGTTGTTTTAGGTATCACACCTTGAGTATATTGGTGAGAATAATCTTTTATTTCACAAGTATGGCCTTTCAGGCCTGAAGTCCAAGTCTTTCAACCTCAGTTACAACAGAAGGGAAAAAAACAAAAAACCCTAAGTTGATCAAAATCAACCCTTAGGAAAACCACATGTAAAGGTGGAAACAGGGACTAAAGTAAGATAAGACAAACTCTACCTTTTTTTCCATTGTCCCTTTTGTTGGTTAATGCAATGTTTATATGGATAGAATCTATGAATGTGAGAATAATCAGAGACTAGGCAGATCTGGGAACATGGTTATTGTTATAATGGCTAGGATGTTATAACTAGAGTTTGTTGTAATTATTAGAGTGAATACAGAAGGAATCCTGAGGGATCCTAGAATTTGACTAATATTTTAGAAGTCCCAGTTGGATAAGAGTCATGCCTATTCAATAATAGAAAGAACTCTGACCAACTCAAGTATCAGACTATAGCACAGGCTGGCTTACTACCATCTCTGAAGGTACTTAGTCAGAAAACAGATTATGTCAAGCAATTCCAAAAGAAAGAATTTTAACAAAGAATGAGTGACACAGAAAAACATATGTCTTGGTTAGATTTTGATGAATTATAAATAACAGAAACTTATTTTGGCTAAGAGTAAAGAAAGGCAATATTAGAAGAATACTTACAGATCAAGGTAAAAATAACCAAACTAATAAGTGGGCTTTAGAAAGGTTAGTGAGAAAGTTGCTCTTGGACCCTAATAGTAGGAAATCCCAAATCTTCCTTGAGAAGATGTAAGGCTTATATAGAAACTCTGTTACAACCTCCAGGCTTAATGGGAAAAGAACAATGTTTGACCTTCCTGGAAAGAAATTGGATTGGCCTAATCCCAGTCAATCATCTACGCTTGGGGGCCTCATCTGTGAGAACCGACTCTAAACTATGGGGTCACAATGAAAGAAAAGATGATAGCTATCATTTGAGGATCATCCTAATTGGCAATTATTCTAATGATTTTGTAGCATACAGATTCTGTTTCAGTAGTGTGCTGGAACCAACTGCTACTAACTAGTGAGAGTCAATTATGAGCAGCTCTTTCCAACTTCATGACTATCTCTTTGTACCCTGGTGAGGCTGAGAGTATTCACACCATGGAAACTAGCATGGGCTTTTTCTGTTTTTGTTTTTCCTCATTGACCTAATTTATAAGCACACCACTGACCTAGTTCAAGATTACTGAATAGCCTTGCCAAGCCTACTATACATCCCTGACACTCCAGTATGTAATCATAATGGAGAAAATACAGATGGCATTCACCAGCAATTTTCCATGTCAAACATATTTTATAGCACTCACTATAATTTCCTAACCCCTTATTTGTGTTGACTCATTCAATCTGCACAACATCTAATGAAGTAGATACTATTAATTCTCTAACTGAAAGATAAGAAAATAGTGACAGAAAGGGATGAAGTAGATGCTATTATTTCTCTAACTGAAAGATAAGAAAATAGTGACAGAAAGGGGTGAACTAAATTGTTTAATTTCACATGACTATTATATGGTAGAGTGGAGATTTGAACTCAGGCCGTCTATATTTCATTAAATTCTCATGTTAAAATGGACAATGTATAGTTGTCATTCTGAGTTATGAGACCCTTGGCACAGAAAAAAATCATAAAAACCAATGCTTTGAACCCAGTAAGGGTCAGGCTGAATGCCAAACAGCAGTCACTCTGTAAGTACAACGTTGATGTCAGTGAGATCAGTGTAGAATAGCTCCGAATACCTAGTGCTTGGGTATTCATTCTTTCATTACCTGAAATGCCCATGGACTAAAGTCAAACCAAACAACTGTTACAAATCCACAGAGACTACAGCAATTTACAGGGTACAGTGCAAGAAATTGCCAACTGAGTGCCAGCAATATGTTAGCACCAAGTGGGCTGTTGCTTCCACACAAGTATTCCTGAACCAAAGAGTGATTCTGCAGCCCTACTGTTAATGTGCAGAACTGAACCTTCAACCTGAAGCAGTGATCCAATAGTGCCAAAGAACACTAAGGCACAGTGTCTGAAGTTGAGGGCAGGTCACTGCCACTGGACTCTCACCTGTGTGCACAATTGCAAGACCACTCAGGCTCAGGATCTAACAACAACAGGGTTTATTTAACAAATAAGAGACTGGTTAAAAGAAAGAATTTCGGAGGTCCTAAGCTTCTGGTGATCTCCTCCCATATAGCATTCACAGTGTTCAGAAGTCCCAAACAAAGGCTGCTCGTGGAAAATGAAGTGATACAGCAGTAGCCCATGGTAGCATTCTTAAGGCTAGGCTAGATGCTACATGAAGCAGTGGTGGACTCAATAGCACCAGGAGGTGGTTCCAGGGAACCAGAGATGGTGGTCAGCATTTTGAGAGGCTGAGGCAATGCAACAGTGCTCCTTGCAGGTGATGTCAGAGAGGCAGATGCAGTGGCCTAGTCTCTACAGAGTGTCTACAGAAGTATGGAGGTGTAGAAGTCTATGAAGTCTATGACAGTCTGGTGAATTCCATAGAGGTCAACTGCTTGATGTGTCTCTTCAGAGACTGGGAGCAGAATTCTTCTTTGAAGGTGGTCTGATGAATGCTTCCCCTTCAAAGGCCAGCTGTTGACTTCTTCTCTAGAGGTGGTCCAACAAATCCTTCTTCTCCAAAGGTGGGTACTCTGCTTATAAGCCTAGCTGCACTATTTTCAATCCTAAGAACCTGATCGGACCATTTACTACCAATCAGCTTTTTTCCCAATTTTCAAAGTAAAAAATAAGGTGGGCTTGAATCTGATTGGTCCCATTTAGCATTTGATTGGTTCATATTTGTATCTTAGAGCCAAATATGAAAGAACCAGCCTGCACTCAGGTGAGGGAAGGGTAGTGGATCTGTTGGTTCCAGAGAGCCATGGCCACAGGACTGGGACTGGGAAAAGGGGGATAGCCTCAGGAGTGGGTTGAAGTCATCTTTCCCCTGTGGTTTCTGGGGAACATGGAGGTTAGCAACAAATCTACCTCCTCCACTAGGTAGGCATGGAAAACAGCAACCAGGGACCTAGTAGAGAGACAGCAGGTTTTAGATATGTACTAGAGACAAGTCACTAGACTTAGTGCACCTTAGTTGTGAGGCTTGCAAATTAAAATGATTTTACCTACCACAAACATCACTGAGAGGTTCAAATGAGATGAACCACAGGAAATCATCCAGTAAGCCACAAAATTTCACAGAGAAAGTGAGCTTGCCCTCCAGTAGTACTATTACTCACACAGTTGTGGTACTGTAAAACCCAAACAGCAAAGATAAAGTTCAATTTGTGTCCAGTAATATCTGGTAAGAGCCCACTATGCACTAGGTACTGCTTCTGTCAGTGAAACTAAGTTCATCAAATCAGTGTAGAACCATCAGTTCAAATGATTGATGAGAATTTCAAGTGGGACAAAAGTAAATCCTTGAAGGGAGAATAACTATCTGGAGGAAATAAAAGACAGTTTTCCTTGTCAATGATTCCTTTAAGAGAAGGAATTGGCAAGAAAGGTAATAGCCATTTCTATACAGACTTTAAAAATTATCCATTTTTAAGAAATTCATTGAAGAGTGTTTGTCAAGTGAATAAATGGGATGTCACATATCTGGATCAAAATTCTAGTTGCGCAGCAGTCCTCTCTGTGACTTGGGAGAGGTTAAATAACTCTGTAAATTTCAGTTTGTTCACCCATAAGATTAAAATAATAATTCTTAGAGATTTATGAAATAAAGTATGCGGACTGCTTAGCGTATTTGGTTGTCCAAGCATTTATGACTATATAAAGGTAAGCTATAGTTATTGCCATTGGTTACTAATTTAGTTCATTAACTATTATTATCAGCTACAAGATAAGTATGTTCAAGTCATCCATAGCCGAAGGGTTAATGAGCGTATTCCCTGCTGCTAGAGACAAATATCTTTTAAAAGACAAATATCTTTTAAAAAAGAAAACTATTTTAAAATATTGTAACAGGAATATTGAATAACAATACTCTCAGTTTTCTGTATTTGTATCTAGAGATTTAACACATACCCAGTGTTTACTATGGTATTACAATTATACTTGCTCTGCTTACATAAATGTAAATTAAAGAATGATAATAAAATATTCGAAGCATAAGAGAGAACTATATTATTTTGACTGCGTATTCATGATAATATGTCCACTATAAACTTTAGTTTCCTTTTCTTAATCAATAAACAGGACTCTTTTGAATATTTAGACCCAATATACATCAATGAATCTTTGGAGCCAAAAAGCTTTCTGCAAAGGATTAAAAAAGTAGCAATGTGTCATGAAGAACATAAATTTAATTTCCTGAAAGAAAAAAAGAATATGATTGTGATTGTGACTGTTGCCTGTTCTTACATAAAGAATTAAAAATAACTCACAAAATTATAAGAGAAAAAATACAATAAATTATTAGGACAAAATAAAGGGAAGTTCAATCAATTTACTTGTAGTTTCTCTTTAAGAGCAAACAGACACAGGTGCTAAGTGTCCTTCTTTGTGTTGTTAAAGATGTTTGAAATTCTTTAGGCTTTTCTTCCCTAAACAACTCAATAGTAGCCCTGAAAATTCTTTGCTCAGGAATTATTTTAGTTTCCAGCTTTATGTATATATTAAGAATACTATACTATATTCTTAAGTGATACCTGCATTCTTGAAGTCATCCTTTAGGTTTTAAAAAAGTGAGCACAGAACAGACACAGCAACTGTCCTGACATGAAGGCAGAAATCTATGTTTTAATACCTTTTAAAAAACTATAACTAAAATGCTCATGGTTCTAATGATTGGCTATTAATCTTTTTTTTCTACTTAACCATTTCCTCAAAGATCCATCTGCACCTTCACTTATTTATTTTCACATAAAGACAGCTTATAATTTGCTTATCCCATATTTGAAATACCAGTTTGTCTGTAAATATGGAAGCCTAGAAGTCTGGGTAATTGGTGCTTTTAGCCGCCCACTTAATCTTGCTTAAATTACCAGCACTCACAATGAGGAATGACCACCAGGATGGCAAAGGCAGGGGACCAGGTTAATAAAGATTATTGTCAGGAATCCGAGCATTACTCCAAATCACTTTAACCAAGGAGTCACAAATTAAGAGCACTTGTTAACTAGAAGCAAGGTGACGGCCAGCTGCAGAAGTTAAGACCTTATTGCTTCTGTAAACGCTAAACTCAAGTATAAAGTAGACATGTAATCTTCAACTCCCCGAACACCCCAATTTGGCCACTAAAGATGCTGTTTTACATTTCCAAACATTTTCCCCTGTCACTACTTTTTATACTTCAGTTCTCAGGTTGTAAGTATTTGTTACTTGCAAAGCAGCCCCCTTTGAACACTGAATCACGGGAGGCATTTGTAACTAACTGCCAATGCCGCCTGCCAAACAAAAACTCCCTGCTGGTGACATGACCACCTAGTGACCTCTAAAAATGTTGTAACAATGTGAAAAATAGCTCCCTCTTGTAGGAAACAGCAATTTTTTAAATTAAATGTACATCGAACGTTCCCTTATATACAGATAAATGGTGTTCAGAGTCACCTTCTCTGTTTCCAATTTCAATCTTTTGAAACCCAGCCCAAACCTAAATAAATAAACGTTGATACTAAGAAGAAACTAAGAGCTCAAGAGCCTTGTGATTTTGCAAACAGCTTTTTTCCATTTTCGAAAATCTAAACTCTGGGCCAGACACAGAACAGGTAATGAAAAGGAACAGGCTTGGCAGTCCCTCTGTGGTTCTAAGCTGAAAAATACGTCAGGCAGAAATAAGTGGCTATAATTTGGCAGGCTTAATGTCTTTAAAAGTTTGCAGCTTGCTAGAGGAAAAAAAATTTTTTAAACAGTTATAGCATTTACAAATTGAAACACAATCACTAAGCTAAAAAGCTACTTTGAAATATTTCATTATTCTTAGACTTTTAAACATTTTTCACCATCTTCAAGTGTTTTTGCATCTGTCTAATAGAGGGCACTGATAATTCTAGAAACTGGGGCATCAGGAGGTTTTTTGAGGCTTTTTGATTTTAGGTGACTGCAATTTCGGCAAATTTGGTTTATGCCATTTGACAGCAAAATATTCAAGGCTAGTCTCACTTTAAAAGGTGCAATGGAGCTTCCCATACATGCCCAGTGGGACACCAGAAATGGGAAATTAAACTCGACAGTAAGTATTTTTGAGGCTGTGGATCACTGTTTTTCCGGTTAGCGTATCTTCCTAAAATTTCAAAATTAAAAGTCTCCAAGCACCAGAGGTAAGGCAAGTCAAAGGCTGTTGGAATTTAATGTATCTGCTGTTCTTCCTGACATCTCCTGCCAATGAATGGCTTCCAAACACTGGCCCAAGCCATAGTGAATCATCTTGAAAACAAAGTGGCACCAGTATCTGTTTTCTTCCAAGCCATTAACATACCTGGAAGATCACTTATTTTAGAAATAGTAGTCAGTCCTTTCTGCATCTTTGGAAAACTCTGATGTATCACACTGCACCCTTCCAGCCCAACTAAGGCAAAAAAAAAACACACTTTAGGGTCTTTCAATTGAAGGGAACAATACTTACTTCTAACTCTGATTTTAAAGAACAATAAGATACACAGAAGAAAAAATGCATACACAAATTCATGTTAAAATATACTTCTGTCTTTTCAAATTTTAGATTAAAATCCACTTTTCTAATACACAAACATACCAAATGCAATTCTCTTTTGGTGAAAGTGTTCCATACTGAATTCAAATCTATTCCTTTTGAAACTAAAGTAAATCTTGGCAATCAGTAAAGAACATCAAATGCTATTAGTGTATAACATGGTGACATTGCTATTTCCCATCAAGGAGAGTTTCTCATTATTCTTAGCTTTAATTAACAATTCTACAATATGTAAATTATTCTGGAAGACTTATCTTCTAAAAAGAGCACTATTACATTACTGAGCACAAAGCAAATATGAATTTTAAAGAAATTTAAAAAGGGAGCAAAGGACTTGCTTTCCGAGGCTTTTCAAACTGCCAATGTAATTGAATCACTGTTAATATAAATTCAAGTGATAACTATAACTATATATATATAAAATCAGTATAATGACATTTATTTGATGTAACTATATGAAATTTCTAGCTCTCAACCCACAGAAAATAAGAATATCATAATACTCAGCCTAATACTTAAATTTCCTACATTTTTTATCTGTGAAAGGAATCTAATAATAATTACCTCATGTTAATGACTGTATGTGAAGGACTTAACACAGTGCCTGACCAGTAGTAAGCATTCAATAGTGACTGCAGTAGGAGAAGAAGGGAGTATACACCCATGAATATTATGAATTTGAACAATCACTGAGTAATCATGAGTTGTTTATCAGACAGGTTATAATTTAAGAAATGTATGCTTACATATTTACATTGAAAGTACCTTATTTACAATTTATATATATATATATGTTTATGCACGTGCACACGCAGACATATATGCATGTATACATACACATGTATGATAAATTGATCTTTTCCAAAAAAGGAATACTACCTGAGATTAAAATAAACTATATTAAGAATTGATATCATTTCTTAAATGATATATATAAATATATATTTAAATATATATATTATATATATCTTAAATATATATATATATGCACGCGCACACACAGACATATATTTATATCTTTCAGTTTTTGTTTTCTGTGTCCAAATAACAACAGGATCATTTTCTCACTTGGAGAGAAGGTATAATAGCTATCAGAGGTAATAGCTAAAACACTAACTCTTTTTCTAGTTTCTTGGCTATCCAATATTTCCCAGAAATTCTCTGAGCCAGCTCACTCCAGTAATTTGCCCTTCTACCTGAAACTAACAGAACTCCATAATTTAAGTTTAATCTAAAACTTTTCAATGCAAAAATCTATGACATACTAATTATACACTTATAAAAATTAAGGGACTAGAACTAAAGGCAGAGATAGTCCAGGACTCTGAAATGTGTCAAATTTAATCTTGTCAGTTGGGTTCCCCACTCCAAATTATATACACCACTCGCACCCAGAAATGTGACAGAAACCTCTGTCTCTCTTCATTTTTTTGTTTTTCCTAAATCTATCATTCTCAGAAACATTTCTTTGATTAATATTGTGAAAGAAGAGGAACCAATTCATTAGAGTTTCCAGAAAAAATTCTGAGTACCCAGTGGCTCTGTATGTCCCATAGGAATCTTTGGATTTTTAAAATTCCTTCTTCCCAATTTACAACTTTCTGAGTTAGATTTTTTGTCTTTTAGGACACCACTAGACTGCACACTGAAAACTGGCATTAGATAAAGTAGGTAATGTCTATAGTCAAAGGAAATTCAGTCATTCAATCTAAGCAATTGTGGATATTGGATCTTTTCACTCTTCTATTACAGGTTAAAAGTCAAACCAACTCTCTTGCAAAATCTCAAAGTATATAACATTTTCTAAGAAGTTTATGAGTTTATGTCAAGGAAGGTGAATGGATCAAATGTATACTTCAGTAGCGTTTCTGCAAACAAAAGCTACACATATTGAGAAAATTCATTTGGAAATTCAAAACACTTAGGCTTGCCAAGGTGAGGGCTAACCACCAAATTTCACCAGATAAGATGGATTTTCCTTCTTTTTAGATTATACACTCTGACTCATGTTATTTTTAGTTTCTTGCAGTGGAATTTCTAATTGGAATAAAATTTTACTCCCTAACAAGCCAGGCCTCTTTAAAAACAACTCTGTTTTACAACATTTAAAGCTCTCAAGTTTGCCTATCAGTGGAATTCCTCCTTTTATACCAAGCCAACAGAGCATAAATTAAAGCAAATTGTGAATGGCAATCTAAAAGAATTAAGACAGTCTCTGAATTGGTGCATTACTGTGCATTTTCATTTTGAAAATTGCAATCATCTTATATTTAGAAGCAGTTTTCTAATTTTTTAAAAAATAAATATCAGAAGATGGCTGCTCTCACAGTTGACTTAAATCACTCAGGTCTTACTCCATCTTTTTGACATTTACACAAGGAGAAGGGTTCACCATTGCCTCCTTCCCCCTCACTAGGAGCCAGACCAGCTGGGACATTTTAAGACTCTTTCATTAAAAAAAAAGGTTAAGGTCAAAATAAGTATGATAAACATGGTAGTTTCTATTCTCAATACTCAAGGATGAAAGACTAAACAACAAAAATAAAATGTAACATTAAAATTCACTAAATGTAAGATGAAGATTTTTTTTTTCTTTGCAACATAATCATGAAGAAAAAAAGTGTTTTGGAAAACAGCAGATTTTGCCTTTAGTAAATCCAGTCTTTTAAATGAAACCAGTAGTTAATTTTACAGCTGCACATTCCTTAAATTTATGTTTCTAATTATCTGAATGACTGACATTTTCAACTTTTATAGTTGATCTTGAAGAACAGTTCACTTAAATTTACATGAAGAGTATTTTTACACACAAGAAAAATACTAATTAAATTGTGCTTTACTTCACTGTGTTCATCTTTGTACTCTTGAAATTTCAGCATTTTGGTAGATGGCTCTTAAAAATTTGTAAATTTCATCAATGTGACTTTTGCATAATACGAACTTAGCTATTGGGCATAACCCTTTTACCTACAAAGTCTCAACATCCCTCCCTGATCCTGAGGCCTCTACCAAACAGTAGTCCAGGGTCAAGGTTATCACATGAAAACAGACCAGAGGTTTCAGCCTCATCCTTTCTATTGACTGAAAAAGGCACCAATGAAGTAAAACATCAACATCTGATAGGTAAATGAGCATTCCTCCCACCAACCAACATCAAGAAACAGAATCAATTCTTCAAAGAAACATTCTTATGCTGTTTTATTTTCCTTTTACCTTCTTTGTTAAAGATAGCAGTCTATTGTCTATAATGTAAGCAAATACCTTAGCTTAAAAAAAAATCAAAAAATTGACTAGAGGCATGAAGAAAACCCCAGCCTAATATTCTTAATGATAGCTATATGATCAACTGGTTGTTATGTTGCTAGTTATAACTTGTATGGCAAAAATTATTCTTTCACTGTATCTCAAAAACACTTGAAAAAAACATGTGCCAAAATTTAGTTATTCAGACCAGTTGTCATTCAATATATTATAGTGAACCATTTTCACTTATACATTGAGGAGAAAAATGAGAGAACTATGATGCATGCAATTAATACAACATTTCACCCTGAGAGAGCTGGGTGGAAACAGTAGACTAAGTCAAGGAGACTGCACCAACGACATCCCTATTAAATGTTCCTTCATATCAAATGTGGTTTCCCACTGGGTGTCTGTTGGTTTGCATGGAGGTGGTTCAGTTCATGAGAATGTGCTGTGTAAAGACAACTCTCAGATAAAATAACCCAGAAATAACTCTACAATTATTTGACATATATAATAAGCATATGGAGTCAGTTAACTAGGAATGAATTACAGCAAACGGTAGTGGTGCAGAGATGCCTTGACTTGTTTCTGAAATAGAAGAGATATAAACCTGTGGGAAAGGAATAATGACAAACCACAAACCATGCTCCAAAAACAGTAGGTAAACCCAGGGTGGATCAGGACTTGCCAAAGGAGACAAGAGATGTAGTTTTAAGCATTGCCACTTGTTCACTGTATGACCCAGAGCTTCTGACAGCATTAAATGCTTTTGGGATCAAATAAGATGACATATTTACTCCATTAAAACAAATGAAAGGTTGCTGATGCTGTTGTTACTGCTGCTTTCACTTCTGCTATTCCTAATCATCATTATTGTATTATTACTACATCTATATTTCAGCAAACTTTTTCTACAAAGTTCCAAATAGCAAAAAATTTTAGACTTTACAGGTAAGGTTGGCAGAATTAGCATATAAAAATACATGAATCTAGTTAAATTTGAACTTCATATAAACAATGAATACTTTTTTAAAGTATACATACCTGTGTGTTCCCTATAGCATTGATCATTTATCTAATTTTTATTTAATTTCAGCTTCCAGTATTTTATCTGACAATCTTATATTTTGGGCCATGGGTTCTCTGCACAACTTCTTGACTCTGCTTTTGTTATAAGAAAGCAGTCCTAACAAATAAAAAGTCAAATGGGTAGAGCTGTGTTCTAATAAAATTATATCGATAAAAATAGATTACAAATTATGATGGGAGTGAACACATAGGCCATAATTTGCCAACCTATGCCACCCAACAAAATTGATCCTACACTGAGTATATAAGAATTAATAAGGATAGACTACTCTAAACTTGTTGAATCAAATTTTTTTTTCCTTTGTATAAACAGTATAAACCATCACACCATTGCCTGGATAAAATTGCTAGGTATTCCACCTGCTACTTTTCCCAGAAAGTCTTTTATACTGCAATTTACCTGCGGATACAGTCACTGAAAATCAATATTTAGCGCAAGCATAGGTTCCAACATCACACCAGCTGTAACAGAGACACCAATGAATGATACCCAGTCCCTCAAACGGTTCTCCCAGACAGGTCATGATAACCCACTTTTAATAAAAGTACTATTAAAGAGAATCAATGTTGTAAGTCAGCGGAGTCATGTGATCTTTGTTCAAGTTTGGTAGAAGAATCCATGGAAGGGACCATAGCTGGCTTGGACCTAAAGAGGCAGTGCGGCTCAGACACAGGAGAGAGAATGCGGACTCCAGTAGTTATCCTAAATGATAAATGCAGCAGAAAAATCCATCAAACTGGGGATGTGTCATCAAGGAAGAGAAAGCTATAAAACAGGAAGGAGCACCTGCATATTTAAAGAGTTCTTTCAGGCGGTTCTTACTCTAAGGCTGCCTGCTTGGGTCTATGCAGATCTAGGTGTCTCTCCTAACAAAACATCCCATTCAGAGGCAGCTTTTCTACCCACTTGTATCTGTTCAAGAGCCTTCTTTCCCTTTCCTAAGGAACCTTTCCTTTTAAAGCTGTTCAAAATAAAGAGCTATTTTGTGTGTGGGAGGGAGAGGAGGGGGGGAGAGGCCCAATTTATTCCATAGAGATTCCATGGGACCTAAATTACTTCATGTACTTTGAGGTGGCAAAAACAGAATCTAGTTCAATATAAGGAATGTCCACCAGGTCAGTCTGAATCAGGCCACAGGTAGGCCACAGTCTAGCAAGGAAGGTATGGGTCAATATTTGATTGAACAGGACATCAGGAGAGGAATTCTTGAGGAGATGGCAATCATTAGAGATGCCAGGATTTGACCAGAAGAAAGGGGTGGTAGGCAGTTTGCAGGCAGATGGGAAAGTACTGGCTAATGCCCAAAGTGCAGAGAGAACTTGGCACGTAGAAGGAATAATAAGTTCAATGTGGTTAGAGAGTGGGGGGTCAGAGGAATAATGTTCTCCCAGGGATACTGATGAGACATTGACAGGTTTAAACTAATTAGGCAAGTATTAATTTTAGACAAGTGGAATGTAGCTCAACTTAAGGAAAAGGTATCTAACAATGATGGAATGCTGCCCATCTGTCAATTTCTCTGAGAGAGGATGGCCATCCTGACAGAGAATTGTGACTCTGGGCAGTAGGCTGCAATGATGTTGAAGATACACGGCCATTGCCCAGCATAAAACACACACACATTCAGAAATGGACACTACCTGCCACCCAGTGAGTGACCCTGGGTTTCACTTCCACCAACTTTAAAGGAGAATGGCTTATTGTTTTTAAAGGATTGCTGTGAAATTCAGAAATGACGACTATTCAGTAACAAGCATGCCTGGCATCTACAGAAGATGCATTGCGAACAGCAACTTTTAAATGTTTTCAAACACAGAGAAAAGGAGAAGAGAATCATGGTCCTGTTACCAAAACAACAGATATGCCACGCTTTTTCATCTTTTATTGGAATACTTGAAAGTGAGTTGGACAGAAAGATATTTAATTCCCAAATATGTAACTATGTGTTTCTGAAAATGTGAGAACTTTCCACAAATAACAACACCCAAAGGATAATATCAGATTTTTAAAAAATGTTTGTTTCTCATGACAGTTTTATGAACATTTTATTTTAATGCATTCACTAGCTCACAGATGCAGACATATACCTTTAAATCTTCTGGAAGCATGCAGGACAAATTTTCAAACACATTATCAGAAATACTTTATCTATTTCCCTTACTCTATTTTTAATAATGAATTTCTACAATTTTTAGTTATGAGCCCTAAATTCTACAAATTTAGGAAAACTGCTCACCTCTATGAAGACAATTTTAACTATAATCATATCTCTGTAGCCACTGTAATAGCGTATGAAGAATATTTGTAACATTGTTCACACTTATAAGCCATTTGTTTTTCTTCTTAGACAGTTTCCATTTCCAGGAAAGCCCAAACCACTCCCTACTTCTTACCTCCATTAAGCCTGTAAGATAACCCATTGACAGCTGCATATGCTATGCCAATTGCATTGAGTTTTCTTGTTAAAAGACTCTTTTTACTTTCAAATGCATACACAGAGGGTGTGTTCATCACAGCTTCTGATACCTTGTCCAGAGCCTGGTGAAGGGTTAGTTAAATGAGTCCACAAGAGTAAGATACCTACATATAAGGTTATACTACTGTTTGGCTAATCAAGTCTCCTACTCCTTAGAAAGAGCAAAAGTGAAGTTCTGCTTAGGTCAGATGATCTTAAAGTCTGATCTCAAGGGTTCTAAACTAATAAGGATTTCTCATAGTTTTTTTAGGCACCTTACATAGTTTGACAAACAGTGATTAAAACTCTCCTTTCATATATATATATATATGAGGCATATATATATATATGAGGACCTATCCACAGAACAACCAACATTCAATAAAACCCAAAGACCTAGGAACAGAGATGCGGGTGTTCCTTCCCCTATCTCTTAATGAGGGATTACCTCATTGTACATAGTGGAATGTAACCACTAACAAAGAAGTACAGTCAGTCAGGCCCACTTTTGGTGGGTCTTTTTTCTCTTTTTGGCAACATGCAATGTTAGAATTCTGCTGCCAAATTCTAGAGCCCTTACTCTGTGCCAAACTGTCAATGTCAAGAATGACCTATTACAACAATTTCTAGGAGAAGGATTTTAATCCAACTCAAGATAGCTTCTTAGAAGTCATCAACATCCTACTGGTTCTTCTAATGATCAAAAAATTGGTCTTAATCAGGTCTTCCTACAAGTCCAGAGTATCATTCTTCCCTCCCCACTCCATCTTTTTTTAAAAATCCTGAATGAAGCTGAAATTACTAAAATAGAATATTTAGACCAGGGCACATATGTGACTATAGCATCTTCATAAATCACATTATGCAAAACACATGCAATTACCCATATCACTTGCTTTAATAATAAAAAAACTGTTCTCTAAAGACATGAGAACAATCTGAAATCAACTTTTCTCAGTAGATTAAGTTGCCCATCCATCTCCAGCCATTGGTACTTGTTCAAACTGGTGTAATGGTTCTGTAAAGGCTGATCCTAAAAGGTCCAAATTCATATTTAATCTATAGATAAATGCAGCAATCAATCTTTCCCAGGGTCCAAGAGAGCTATTGTATTTTACTCAATGACGTAGCATGTACAGTTATTGTTATGGCTTTTTGCCTTAATGACTCAAAATGAACATTTTTAGACAATCTAAACTGAAAGAGGCATCTTCAACAAGGTAATACACACCAGAGAGTGTTCATTACTTGAAACTTTTCCCTGAGGTTTAGGGAGAAGCTGTCATTGGAATGATTGCATCATGAGCAGTGTATTTGTACAAAATACTGCAAAGGCTGCTTTAAAGATGGGTGTTGCTTTAAAAAAAGGGTGCAGACTAAACATGAAGCCTCATGAAATCTGTGCACCTGTCCATATCTGCAGAGCTATAATTTCTTGCATGTTCAGGTGAATGAGGCTTTAGTGTTTTCTGTTGAATAAAATGATCTTGTAAACACATTGTCCCCATTTTACTTTCATTAATATCAGAAAAAAAGTTAATAGAGTGAGTGCAACAAGTCAGTAGAGGCAAATAGAGTCTTTTCAGTGAGCTGACTCCAGGCCATGCTCCAAAGTGAAGGAGGGTTCAGGCTCAGAACCCCATGTAAATGGGCCCAGGTTTTGTAGTTTAGAACACTAATTGGTTATGGGAATATACTGTTGGAGTCTGCCAGGAGGGAAGGCTGAATTCCAAATCATGTCATGAATAGCAGCCATAAGTTTCAGCAGATCATGAAGCTCACTGAGGCTAAGACAGGAAGTGCTCCATTAAAAGGTTAGAGTCTGGTTCTCTCCACTAGGGAAGGGACCAAAGCCCAAACACAGAATTTGGGGGTGCATAATTTTAACTGAGAGCTGATTCAGTCCAGATTTGGAAATGACTCAAAGAAGTCTGCTGGGGTTAACATTTCAAGTGGATGTGGAGGGTTCCAGATTAGAGTTCCTCCCCAGAGCAAGCACCAAAACCTAGAGCATAATTGGGGCACAGGGTGAGAACCCACAGAAGGTGTCTTGGAAATCAGTGCTCACCTTTTATCATGTCTCTATGTCTGGCACAGATTGGCAACGAGTGCTGATCCTTTTGGAGACTCCAGAAAAAGTGGATCAGGTTACCTACAGAACCCTGGGATACAATCCAGAACTCACCTT